>OMKY01166229.1:8507-22029 GCA_900302395.1 Bregmaceros cantori
CACAACAAAAGTGAGTACTCTCTACTGAAAATCTCAAAATTGGACCCAAATGTCAATATTTTGTGTAGCAACCATTATTTTCCAGCACCACTGTAACCCTTGTAGGCATGGAGTTCACCAGAGCTTCACAGGTTGCCACTGGAATCTTCTTCCATGATGACATCATGGAGCTGGTGGATGATGTCTTGTGCATCATTTTTAGAAGATGCACAAGAGAAGATTTTTCCTCGGACAACAGCTTGTCTTCTTAAACCGCTGTAGGGTCGTAGCCACTATGCTACAGCTCAGTTTCAGGGTGTTGGCAATCTTCTTATAGCCTAGGCCATTGTTATGTAAAGCATTAATTAGGTTCTTTACATCCTCAGAGACTTCTTTGCCATGAGGTGTCATGTTGAACTTCCTGTGACTATTATGAGAGTTAAAATACGTAATACACCTGCTCCCCAATCACACCTGTCATTACACTAACTAGTTGCATTACACAGGGAGGGAAAATGCCTAATTGGTCCCAATTTTGACTTAATTTTGATTTTCTCTTGAACAAAAGTGAGTACACCACTCACTGTTGCCAGTTTTTTACACATTCATTGTTGTATTTTGAGATAATTTGATGTATTTGTGTGTGTGTGTGTGTGTGTGTGTGTATAATAATAATAATAATAATAATAATAATAATAATAGCAATATTATTATTATTATTATTATTATTATTAAAGAGTGGCAACGACAAAGAGATAACTAGAAAGTGAAAGGTAGAGAGGGAAAACTTGGCAGACCCAGCAACATGTGTCATTTGGGGGCGCGAGGGGCTACAAAAGTGTCACGTGACACCCGCGTTTCATCTTTGAAGTGCGCCCATGGGCGGAACTTCCGGTTCCGCGCCATTTGTCGCGTGGTGTTGGGTTGGGTGGGGGCGTTCCCATGGTGCTCTCGAGCCTCTGGCAAAAGCGGAGACGCACGCATGGATGAGTGCCTTGTCCGCCGGCCCCTAGCTACAAATTAAATCAATTCATTAAAAAGGAACCATTTCCTACGAATTTGGGACCGTTTTGTTTTATTGTGTATAATGTCTGGACACGCGTCAGAGTTTTGAGAACACATCTGGAGACACGTGGCATTTGCAGTGTCCATACGCATTATAATGTATGCATTATATTACTGTTTAATCGTTATTATTGTGATTACCAGTACAATTAGTACTAAATTAAACTACATTAAAATGGTACATTTATGCAATAGATTGTTATTATGTAG
Organism: Bregmaceros cantori; assembly: GCA_900302395.1. NCBI lineage: Eukaryota > Metazoa > Chordata > Actinopteri > Gadiformes > Bregmacerotidae > Bregmaceros > Bregmaceros cantori. Next base: position 9,762 of record OMKY01166229.1, read on the forward strand.
AGTGTGTGTGTGAGTGTGTGTGTGTGTGTGTGTGAGAGAGAGAGAGGTAGAGAGAGAGAGAGACGGTGGTTGATCTTTAGGATAATTAATTAATTATCGTTTTTGCACTGGCCTTGGAGGACACGCCAAGAAAGGGGGAGAGAGGGAGAGAGCGAGAGAGAGAGAGAGGGGGGGTGGAGAGAAAGCGAGATAGGTAGTGAGTACGGGGGAGTGACAGCTCATTATAAAGTCGACGCTCTCCCCGTCAACGCGCGCGTGTGGCGGGCTGCAGCGCAATATGGATGTATAAATAGTCGGCGTGTGTTGTACCCGTTTCGTCCTGTTTTTTTTTTGCGCAAACATTTTACTCAAACTTGACCGAGTGGCTTGACCGGCTTGTTCTCAAGTTGACAGTGACGAGCTTCGCCGCGTGGCACAATAAAAACATCGGAACGCTTTGACGCGCGGAGTGAGCGAACGTGATGAGAGACGGAGTATATGGGGAGAAGGTGACGAACAACAGATCGTGGAAAGGACGCGAGGAAGAACGAGGCGAGACGGGACGGGACGGGACGCAGAGGAAGAATCGAGCAGGGTCGCGAGCTGAGCGCCGTGCGCTCCGAAGCATTAGACGCGCAGCCCCACTTCCCACAAACTTTGGAGAATGAAACTTAACTATACACTATGGTTTTAATGACCGCCATCGGATTCGGATTCGAAAATGCCGATCCTGGACGAACCCGACACTTCTCGAGGCTCGTGTAAACTTGAACCACGACAGGTCGGCAAGGGCAAGCGTATTCAGCCTGCCGGAGACTCGTGTTGCGCGGCGTGAAACCATGCATGGCGCTGAAGGCTTGCGCGGGCTCTTTTTTACTCTTTCACTCTTTCCAGTGAGTAATCATTACCAGTTGTTTTTTTTACAATAAACCCCCTGACAACGGTTATTTTTAAAAGTGATCAGCAACAAACTTCCGAACCTCATTACAGACGTTATTATGTGATTCTAACGTTGGTTTCATATTGGGTGAATCGACTTGTTTTTAACGACGCATCCAGGGAATCATGCTATTTGTTCCTTTCCATTTCTGTAGATATTGGCGTTGTTTTCGCCAACTCGACAAGGTTCAGCCTATAGCGACTATGCCAACTAATTAGTAACATCCGGCAATTTTCGGGTCACCAGCCGGCTTGTCGGCTTTTTTCTGTTACTTTGGGTGCGTGGGAATTCCCGAAGTGGCTACGTTGGGGTGTGGCGGCTCCTCTCTCCCGGCCGACCCGGAGAGCGGACTCCCCGGCCGGGATCAGCCGTCGTCAGCTGTTCCACCGTCGTCCTCTGGCGCGTCTGAGCGGAGCGCCAAACGCGGCCGTACGCGCAGGATGTTGCGGCTGGCGGTTGAAGGTCTGCTGTTGGTCGGGCTACTGCTGTTGACGCTCCATGTCACCGTGCTGAGGGGAGGTCCGGTGCCCGAGCAGGCCAACACGACATCGCTGCGCACGCACCTGAACCAGCTGGCAGAGGTGAGTGGAGAGGTCCAGAATGAAACCAACCAGGGTCATCCATAACAGGGAATGTGCCTCAGCGGTCACAGAGAAGAACAGCTCGCGATGAGTTCGTTAAGAGTGTCTCGCTCAGGGCAAGAACGGTTTATTCAAATTATCATGTAATTCGGTGGTCGTGAATTTCGCGATGTACGTTCTTAAGCCCAATTCGCACTGCCATTGAATTACGTGGGGACCTCTGGTAATTCCCAATCACCCCCTGACGTCTGTGTTAGTTTGTCGCGCGTTCTGACGGGATTAGTAAAACCCTGTCTTTTGCTCAATTTAAAAGACATTATGATGCATGTGCCGTATTTTTGCTTCCCCACACGTATACACACATACACAGACACGTGTGTGAGTATTAACAAAGTTAAACAAATTCTGAATTCAAACCATTGTGGTGTTTCAACGAATCACAGTAGGTAACTCGCAGTGGAATTATTACTTTGCAAATCACAGACATCGCGCATTCGCACGTCAAATGAAACTCAGACGTCCTCCACAATTATTCCGAATTACCAGGGGTCCATAGGTAATAAAAGTCCAGTGCGAATTGGGCTTTAGTAAACAATTTAATATGTACAGCCCTCGACTCCTTCCTCCTCACCACCATAACGTCAACACTTGTGGAGAGTGCGTGTCGTCGACCAAAATGTAACATTTAATGGCGTCTGCGTGTCAGTCTAATTGGTTGGTGGGCAAATGCACCTTAAAAACAGACACGCTCGGCTATTTTGGCTACACATTTATAAAGACCAGTTCATTGGCCAGTGTCTGTTTTGACACCACGTTGGTCATACCATGCAGGTGGGAACGTGGAAGAGTTTGCCTCAGTCCAGAAAGCATCGGCATAATTCTGGCACTTGTCAGTTGTGGTTTACTATACATTTCTGTCAACAAAAGTGAGCTGAGAATACTTATGATATAATATGATATTTTGCACGTGAACTTGGAGCAAAGGCTTTGAATTTCTTTTCAAAGCCACTGGGTAGCAAAATAAATGATCATATCATTTAACAGCAACCAAATAATTGCTGTTAAATGATATGATCATTTATTTTGCTACCCAGTGGCTTTGAAAAGAAATTCAGTATCTATTAAACCTTTAATTGAAACATGTTTGAAATCTAAAGTTTGTGTCATATCTGAAAAATTGATCACAGCTAAGGCTTGGTTTGAGCATCTCAGACGATCTTGCCGTAGTTATATGAACGAGTCCAGATCAACACGCATGCAGCACATGCCCATGCAGGCAATCACACGAATATGTCCGGCTATTTCTGTTTCTGTTCCATGGATATTAAAAGACGTTTCAATTGTACTTGTGTGCGAGCGAAAGCTTGCGTGTGCGTGGTGTCATGGGCGCCTGAACTTTTTGTGTCGAGTGGCGTGCGGCGGCCGGTCACATGTGTGTCTGATCAAAGCGTTCTCTCTTCGTCTTCGTCCAGCGCGTCCCCACAGGTAACTGAACCTCTCGTCGGTGCCTCTCACTGGCTGGGGGGCGCACGGTGCCTCCAAGTCTGTGTTGACATACTGCAATGGGTTGTGGACACCCCCCACTCACACAACACCTCTCACATACACAGACGCAAACACACACACTCACATACACAGACGCAAACACACACACACACACACACATATATATACATATACACACACATATAGATATATATATATATATATATATATATATATATATATATATATATATATATATATATATATATATATATATATATATATATATATATATATGCGCACGTGTGTTGTATATATTACAGTGATTGTAGCGACATTACAGCCCTGCCCGAAGCCTAACCCCAACCCCATCTGAACCTCTAAACCTAACCCTAACCCCTAAACCTAACCCTTACCCTAACCCCTAAATCTAACCCCTATCCTAACTCCTAAACAATTTGCATGTGAAAAAAAAGACGCAAAGAAGTGCTCGCAACGGGACGATGCAACGGGATGGTGGCCCTGTGGCGCAGTAGGGTAGACCGTCATAGCCTTATGCCTGTGATACAGCACACACGTGCAATCACTTCCCCTCACCGCCATATACTGCATGTACGTTCGCCCCCCGCTCTCCTGTCAAGTATTCTGATTCTGCTCTTTTGCACTCTCGACGACCCTCAATGAACTTTAAGTAGTGGTGCATTGTCCTATTTAGAAAAAAAAATTGGGGATCATGTTCAAGATTCAATCTTAAGAGCCGCAAAAGTACTGTTACCTCAGCAAAATATGACTCAAGTAAAAGTAAAAAGTAGTCATCCAAGTAGTTACTCAAGTAAAAGTAAAAAGTACTCCACAAAAAAAGTTACTTAAGTAGCGAAACTACTGAGGAACTTTCAGAAAAAAAACCTAAAAATTAGGACAATTAGGAAAGCGCCCCAGAGGGAGCGAGAAGGAGAGAGTGAGAGTGCCCGAGAGGGAGAGAGCAAGAGCGCTCAAGACCGTGGAAGAGCCCGAGAGAGAGAGAAACCGAGAGAGAGTGTGCCAAGAGGGGGAGAGAGAGAGATATGCCGACATATGTGTAAACAGTTCCCAAGGCCATGCTAATGTAACGAGTAGCAAATTGTTGACATCTCAGTAAAAAGTATTTTTTCACCTCAAATTTACTTGAGTAAAAGTAGTAAGTAACTTGTGAAAAATGTACTCCAAAAGTAAAACGGAGTAAATGTAATGCGTTACGGCCCATCTCTGTATCACAATATGTATCATATAAGAGGGCCCTTGCCAAAACCCCAGTGAGTGTTATTGTTGGAGTTAAACATTAGCCATGGGTGTCTTCTCTCCAATTACAGTCACACTTGCGCGTGCATGCACACACACACACACACACACACACACATACACCAGAGAGTCGACTGCCCGTTGCAAACACCCTGGGGTATCAACACCCTCGGCGGAGGTTGAGACACTGGGCCTTTGCATTCATTGAGGCTGGTCTCTTGACCTCTTCCGGGCTCTAGGCGTGATGCTTGTTGCATTTGCTGGATGCCCCAGGGGAAAATCTTGAACACAACACACACAACACACACTCATTTGTCATCCTTTTAGCTATGTCACAGCAAATTACAATTCTCATTGAGTTCTCAGAATTGTGGTTAATTGAAGTAAGTTACCTCCCTGTTGTTTTTGCTGAAATAAGTTTTGAACGTGGTTTTGGATACATTGTTGTATCCAAAACCAGATATACAATCATGTCAGCTTGATTTGTGAATGAAATGTAATGTTTTTTGTTTGTTTTTTCATAGTAGTATTAGTAGACTCGTTACGGAGTAGTAGTTAAGTGACGAAGTTGTACTCCATGCTCTGGTTGACCTTTTATCAGATATTGGTTTGACGTCTTAAAGCCGTGGTTACCAGAATCCAGAAAATGTAAAGGTCTCCAAGAATGCAAATATGAAGCGATTATCCCGTTATTACGCAGCTGGAAGAGCACATAGCATCGTTGCCAGAGATATTTTCCGTCCATGTGGGCGCGATGATAATTTGCAGAGGATTGCGGGAACCTGGCTTCGATACATCACTGATGACTGCGTATGTGTCTGAGTGGTTGCATGATTTGTTGCAAGGTTATCCAAAGTCTTTAATGTGAGTTAGAGCTCGGTTAAATCGAGCAGCTTTGGAGAAAGTGTAGTTCAGTGGGCAGTGAGGTGTGCAGAAAGCCATTTGCCACACATGACTTGTTTTCGCGTAGGCCGTGACACGGGGGCTGGACTGGCATCTGAAAAAGGCTGGGGCACTTCTCGATCACCCTAGAGATCCAGCGGTATTTAAAAAACTAAAAGCACTCAGAGAATGCAAACCTGTGCCAAGGCTATGGGGTCACTGATGCCAAAACATCTAGATCATAGACTGTATATAAATATGGACGTCGCATTCGCTTCAGCCGGCGTGCCGACTTCCGTCTGCTTCTTCTAGTCGAGTGGGCGGAGTCAATTACCAAAAGCACAGAGACTATAGGATTTACAATAGAAATACACCAATTTTAGCAGGCCGTTTAACCTATTTAAAGACTGTTTCTAATTGATGTTTTAATGTATATTGTCAGGATAATTAACGGTTCATTGTGTGCGGAGTCATAATTTCACAAACGTGTCAGATTTGGTGTTAATAGTTTTTCTACTTTATATACAGTCTATGATCCAGATGCTATTATGTTACTTATAGGCTACAGAAATGGACCAAAATGTTATCCCTTGTTCCGTTTGTTCACTCCTGGTGGTACACATGATTTTAGTCATAAAAAATAATATTTTCACAATCTGCCAGAAGTTGGATTTGAACCCAGGTCTCCAGCTTGGCAGAACGTAAGGCTAACCACTACACTATCTGAGCTGTGTTATGCACATGCAGTAGAGTGGAGGCAACTGCTGCTTGTTGCTGCAGTTTGTAAGCTCACACAGTTATCAAACTAGACGCTTTTATGTTATGTTACGTATAGGCTACAGAAATGGACCGAAAGGGTAATCACTTGTTCCGTGTGTCATTTCCAACAACTGTAGGAATTTCCATCCAGATCCGTGCACATTGTGTAACATTGTTCAGTTATCCTGCGGACAGACAAACCAATGCGACCGAAAACATAACCTGCTCGGCGCAGGTAATAATATACATCATGACCATTCAGGTGAAGGTCAGCAAGTTAAACATAAGAGATGGCAGTGTAACCCTGGCTCATACAGTCCAATGTGCCTTTTCTAATGACAGACCAAAGGCGGCCCAAAATGCACATGGGATTTGCCCACTATGCCAAATAACCAATCCAGCCCTGTTTACAATCAACAATAGTTGTGCCGATTCTCTACCAACCATCATTGTATGTGTTTTCCAAAATCGATTAGGGCTTCAACGATTAGTCGATTTATCCATGTCATTTCAATTTGACAAGATTCATTTCTGTGTCGCTGTGAATATTTTGGGGATTTTAAAAAGGAAAGTTATTCAGCTGATTAATCGATTTAATCGTTTCAAAAATCTGCAACTAATCGACTAATTAAATAATCGTTAGTTGCAGCCCATAGACTGTTAATAAAGTAGACGCAGCGTGCGTGACGTCATCCTATTGCTTTCATCCTAGCCGGGTTGAAGCCTCCGACTAAGCGCTGCCATTGCTGAAAGTACCCCTATATCCGGAGATAAGGAGAGGTAGAGAGAGCTCTATGGTAAGTGAGAGAGAGAGACACCCGACACGCGACTTCTTCTGGTGGTACAGTCCGCTAGGGGCGCTAACGACGGAGTGAGAATGAATGGAGTCCTATGGGAGCTGAAATTAAAAATATTAACGCCAAATCTGACACGTTTTTGAAATTATGACCCCCCTCACATAATGAACCGTTAATCATCCCGACAATATACATTAAAACATCAATTAGAAACAATCTTTAAATAGGTTAAAACAGGCTGCTAAGATTGGAATATTTGTATTGGAAACTACCATAGGGCGCAATTTCCGGAGACGCGACTCCCCCCATACCAACCCGGAAGTAGGCACGTACATCAAAACGAACGCGGTGTCCATTTTTATATACCGCCAGCCCTATGTTTGCAAGAATGCAAGCCATAAACAATATTATTGACTAAAAGTTGTCACCGGAAATATGCCCCCCCGCCCACTCTCTCTATGTTGATTCTGATGGTAATTTATGCTGGAACTGATGAATGTGTGGTGTAGCTTGTTCTGAGCTGAATTATTTTGATTCATCTCTGTCGGAGGTTTATGGCCTGCTGAGTATGATGCGCTTGGATCGGGAGGGTGGTGAGGTTTTCCGTGACCGGATCTCATACTGTCAGACAATTTACGAGAGAGTTTATGACTTTGAGCCACACCTCAAAATGTTGTTTTCTCCCCAGAAGAAGTTCAGAGTGGAAATCCCTACCCATCATAATTACGGTGCTCAGACGTTGCAACGTTAATTTGCTTTAGAAAAGAAAAAAAAAAGAGAGTCAAAAAAGCTTCCCGATGTAGCTTGTTTTTCATCGCAAAGTATTTCCTGTTATGCCATCCCTTGCACAGTTTTGGAGTCTGCGTGCAGTTTCTAGTCTTCTAGCCTCCTTAGGGCTGTCCAATGCTTTGAATTCATAGCAAGGATGGCATTGGGAAATGCTTCAGTGGCAGCGGACAAAATTAAGTGAGATGGATTATTCTCGACTAAACGCACTAGGAGTAAAAACGTAACCAACAGAGCTTTACGACGAGCGGAGACGGAAACGAAAAAATATTTCTTCAACTGTTCCAGAATAGAAACAGAACATTATGAAATCCACAAAACCGGTTAATTTTTTTTTGTTGTTGTTCCCTATATATTTTAATATTTTAACATATCCTATGTCTGGGAGACTATTTCTGTCCACTTTCACTGTCAGTCATCAAGCCCCATGCATCTGGGGCTCCATCTTGTGGACAGACGAAGCGTTAATACAGTTGCACTGAAGTTTGAAAGTCCACCAAATATGTTTTGTATGAAGAATAACTAAACTTAACTTTGCACAATATGAGGAACTATAAAAACGGAAACATTTTTGCATTTCGAATCGGTTCAGAACCAATTTTTCGTGGTGGAACGGTTCCAAGAACAAAAACGTTAAACATAGACCTGCTGCAACCGTTCGGAACGGAACATATTAAAAATAATTTCGTTTTCAAGCCCTGGTGACCAATGGCATCTTCCGGCAAGCATGCCTAGCTCTACACCAGGGGTGGGGGGGCTTACAGTTTTTCAGCTGGAGATCGACTTTTCAAATGACCAAGTCGGGGAGATCTACCAAAAAGACGCTGATGTTTGAAATGAAAGGTTTTAATTACTTTTCAATATTCATATTGTTACATTATTTAGTGTAAATATAGTTATTTTATATACTACCACATGTCTCCTCCCCAGAGATGGCAAGTAACAAAGTACAAATACTTAAGTATTGTACTTTTTACTTCTGCTCAGTAGATTTTTAACTAGAATATCAGTACTTCTACTCCTTACTTTTTCCAAAACAGGCTTGTTACTTCTTTTTTTTCTTTTTCTTCCTGCAACAACACGGTAGGACTACATGTATCGCGTCAATTAGTAATACGTTGTTTTCATTTAGTCTCTGGGTGTGTCCCTCAAAAAATATATATTGCCTGCAAAGTGTGTGCAAATTTAGGTTTTGTACTTTGTAGTTTGTACTTTCAAAAATACTTTTTGAGTACATTTCTCAGCCTGTAGTTTTTACTTGAGTCTAGTAGATATTTGGATCTGTACTTTGTAGTGTTACTTGAGTTGTTATTGTACACCTGTATTTTACTCTTACTCAAGTAAGAAATCAGGGTACTTTTGCCATCTCTGCTCCCCCCCTGCTTAACCCTTTTCCAGCTAATCCTCAATACAAATCGGAAAATGATCCGAATGGGCCGAACAAATTCATAAAAGAAAAGAAAAATGGACCTAGTCAATGTAAACATAGGTTATGCATTTTCAGGCTGCAGTGCTAATACATTGTTTGGTCTGAATATCTAACGACCCCGAGAAATCTACCAGTAGATCGCTACCTGCCTAATGTCTTATACGATCATTGTTTCACAGAGAATCCCCAATTGACAAGGGCTGGATCCTTTATTCACCAACATCTCAGAACACCGCCTATGGGTGTGCATATAGCAGCATGGCAGTGCGGTGGTTAACACTGCTGCCACACAAGCTCAGAATCTGGAGTCGGACCCCCAGGCGCTGCGCCGCAGCTGCCCACCGCTCCTCAGGGATGGGTTAAATTCGGAGGATGAATTTCACTGTACATGCATGTGTGACGAAATAAAGTACCTTTATATACCTTTTTTATAGAGGTGCACCGATCCGATCGGTGATTGGGGTCGATCAGACTTTTTTCCAAGGACTGTTTATTTACTTTGAATATTATTGAAATTGACAATTGTGCCAAATAGTTTGGGTACTACCAATTTTTGCAGGATGCACCCCTACTTTTTTATGCCCACAGTGATTGTTACCCATCTATTTTTCGTGCATGTGATCAGACAGATAAAAAAACACGTTGTTTGTTCAGTCAACTTCCCCAGGGCGGCATGGGTCCCTTTGATGGGGTCATGGCATCCTGTGCATGCAGCTCGCATGTCTTTAATCTGTCCATCGTGTTGGCGAGTCGACCTGTCTGTCTGTTCTACTCCCTTTCCGTTGTTCATCCCTCCAAATTATCTCTCCCCCTGCCAAAAACCAATGCCTTTTCCTTCGCTAAAGGAACTTTCACATTGACAAAGTTTAATTTGGCTTGAGCTTAATTGTGAATGTCAATGGTATTTTTTTTTTTCAATTTGGCCATTCACGCTTTCTTTCCTCCCATGCTGCCTTTTTGCTGCCATGCTTCAGTTCTGTTATTAACTAATACTGTTCACACTGGGTTGTTCAGAACAGGCTCAGCTTGGTAGGGGGCATGGGCCATCAAGTCTGGGGGGGGCAGATAGCAGAGTTGGACAATATCCCGAATACATTGGCATTTGTCTTTGCCAATGGTTTTGCGATAGCGTCATTGTGTCTTCGTGCCCATGACTGAGTGGTTCCACCCCTCACGGTATAGGCGTCGAGTGCGTTTGCGCGTGCGTGTATGTACGTGTGAGAGCTTGCGCTTCCACGTGACTGCTGGCTTCGGTCGGGCTGATTAGGCCCTGCCGACAGGTGCGTTAAAAAGGTGCGTTGCTGCACCTGCACGAATACATCGGCTGCTGCCGGTTGCTTCACGATGGAAATATCGCCCAAGTAGTGTGTTTTGTACATTTGAGATATCGCAAAGTATGGGAGAGCAGACTCCATGTTTTGGGAGAAGAGGACTGGCTGCTTTAATTCTTGAAGCAACACAGGCAGTGCTGTAGGTCATCAAGATAATTAGAATGACAATTTTACCAAACAACATTCACAACACAGTATTTTTGTCATCGTTTATGACCCTTGTCCTGCCCTGGGCCGGGGGTGGGGGGAATGCAGTGTACCGCGTGGCGATAATTCAGTGAAAATGTGATCGTAATTAGCATTCCAAGCCGGCTCGTTTTCACCCCCAAAAGCGCCCTCGGACGGCCTCGTGGAACACAGCCATAAACTGCTGGTCCGTGGTTGTGGTCTGGTGTTGGTGGATTTCCCTTTTTCTCAGCCTCACACATGTCACCGGATTCCCAGCTATTGGACAGGATGTCATCTACTCTCTCTGCACGATTTTGTCATTGACAAATTCTAAATCGCCTTCAACTTAAACAGGAAGAATTTCAAATTGTAGATCTGTTTCAATTCAGCCTTTGTTCTCTCCCATTGATTTTCAAACTTTTAAGATACCTTGAGTTTATTCTTGACAATATCCATTCATGGGGATACTAACAAATTGTCTATCTCTTCAACTGTCCAAGAGACCTAACAGTGAATACACTGGCTGTGTCCCCCAGATAGTGCACTATATGGGGCACACGCTATTTTGTAGGGGTGTCCACATTCTCCATGTACCCCATATAATGCACTGAAAGTATCCCACAATGCACAGCAAAAAGTAGTGAGCATCGGATACAATCTAGATGAAGCAATATAACCCATAATGCATTGTGAGACGTTTTAAAAAATGACCTAAACTTTAAAAATAATGTCTCGGCGGGAGTAAATAGCGACCGACTGCGGACCGACTGTTATAAATGTAAGGACTTCTGACTTTTTCTGATGATTGTTGAATTTTATAATTATATTTTTTATTATTATGTTTTATAATAATTTTGACGGCGCCAACTCTAGTGTCCGAAATCTCAGCCGTTGCTGTCGAGTGCACGATAAGTGAGTGCACTATACGTAGGGAGTAGGGTATAGGGAGCGATTTCGGACACCGCCACTGTTTGCAATCACTGCGACTCTCCACTGATGAAGTCAGGCCGGCGTGAGTGAGCGGCATAAGGTCGTCTACATATAGAACACGTTAAGGCGGTCTTTTTATAGACCGATAGAGTCCTCCCAGCAGACCTTCTGTACAGCCACTGTTGCCACAGTTACTTGTAAAAAGTAGCATTGGCATTAGCCACTAAGTTCAATCACTGACTACTTTACTCTAAAAGTAACTAATGCTGCTTGATTTAGTTACTTTTAGACACTTTTCATGATATTTTAGCACCTGTCAAGTAGTTTTTCCAAAGAGCACTTCATTATTGGACGTGGGTTTTAAACTTCACTTCACATGGATAATGTACAATAGAAATCCAATGGAAATCTTTAAATCAATTAACTGTTTTATTATTAAACTTGAGTTACATGGAGGAGTATTATGGCACAAAGTAACTAAATAGTAACTAAAATATGTACTCTAAATTAGGGCTGCGATTATTTTAATCGACGATTAGTTGCCGATTATTAAAACAATTAGTTGATGATTGATCATTTTTTTTCTTTAAAAAACGCAGAACAACAAATACAAGCGATCAATCTCGTCAACTCGAAATATGCTATTTGGTTGTTCGTAACCAACAATTAAATTACTTACGCTGACACAGACCTACTAAAATTAGGTTATGCAGTAGTATTTTTACATTTTTCCTTCATATTCATGTTTTGCAAGCCATTATGTCCATTTCACATATCATATTTAAAAAAAACCAAAGGGTGTAGTGTCGGCACACAACAAAACAATATTTATATAATAATAATAACAAGAATGATTCAACTTGGCGATTATCGATTATTACATTTGTTGCCGAGTAATGTAATGTAATCCGTAATCGATTAGT
>OMKY01166230.1:0-10721 GCA_900302395.1 Bregmaceros cantori
TGGGGAAAGAGGAACTCGGGTCGACAATAACTGAGCCCAGTCATTGACAAGCTTCGTTCTGACTCTTTATATAGAGGCGTGTTGGCACATGCAGGGTCGCCAACGGTGGCGGCCCAGAATGCACCGCGCGTGCATTCACTAATATATATATATATATATATATATATATATATATATATATACAAAAACCTCTCCACCGTTATAGTTTATGAATAGCTGACTATTCGTTTTTCGATTGGTTGCGTTAGGGATGAAGATTGAGAATGGTCATGAGGATGTTAATGTTCATCACTGAGCATAAACTAAATTGTAACTTTCAAAATTAAAATGTAAAATCGGCGGTCTGCGATACAACCATTACACGTTATAATTATATTATTACATGCATTATGAACATTGCACTACAAATGTCGGAAGTTGCATCGTATGTCTTTAAGTAGGAGACGGGGGCGATGACACGCAACCTGATGACACGTGTCAACTGATGACACGCAACCAAATATCATTCTAAACTTGAACTAAAATGTCACTACATTCTCACACCCACATTCTCACTGTCCTTTACCTTTGGGTTTTTAGGGCTCTGGTCGCTCGCCCCGTCTCCCATGGTCGTTGCTGGAATGAATGATATTCGGAGCTGAATCACTGCAGCGCGATCACTACGGCTGATAACTATTACTGATCACTACTACTACCAATGTTACTAGTACTACTGCTGCTGCTGCTGCAGGAATCCGACCAGGAAGCTGCTAACGTGGAGCGAGGTAATGATGTTTCGTCCGCGAACGATTCGTTGTTATTCTTCTTGTACAACTCGGCAGGTGTCGGTCTACTAGCTCATTACGTACTGACCTACCCAGCATAAATTATTACTTAGTATGTATTTTAATACAAAAGTAACAAAGTAAAATGAAAACCCATTTAACTAATCCCTCCCAAAATACCCATTCGTTGCCTTCTTGTCGTCTAATGAAGTGTTACGACCGTGGATGTTCTCTGATCACATTTTGTTAATGAGCGCATACGCAATCGTATCATAGTGAGCCGTAAACAGACAACACAACTAAATATGATTGACACTGTTCTGCTCTCTGAAGTGGACGATGTCTCCCATCACTACCCGGATGAGCGTAGTGAGTGTTTGGTGATGTGCAGTTCGCGAATATTTGAATTTGTTTAATCACTCTGCGACTGCGTGACACATTAGCTGCGTCATGACGCACTGTCCTGCGCCAAAACAACGCGTGTGTGAGAGTTGCTTCACGCATACATGGAACTGTCTTGAGCGTTTTAGCAACTTGACACTGCGCTAAATCTACGCAACGCATCTTAAATGCATTCGCAGAGCGTCGTGGCTTAAGTGCCGACTGCTCAATCGATCGTTTTTATGTCGATTCGAAATATGGTCAATTGTTTGAAAAATTGGCGTTGGATATAAACTCTCGGCGTGTGGTTGGTGATTTTAAAAGTGGTCAAATGTTCTTTGATTTCGTCTTTCTTCCAGATAGTTTCTTTGCGAAAGTCACATGCCCATTTGAAACGTCAGCGCAAGCATGTTGTACCTACAACTAACCTCCAGGGGGCATAACATACGAATTTGCGTAGAACGGGCAATCATTAGAGTCTATAGGGCAATGCAATGCATACTGTTTTTAACTCCTGACCTTTGTAGTCCATAGAATACGGCTTAATTCAAAATCTACCAAAACAGCATTTTAAAGCCAACAATTATTCTGTTAATCTGTGTAGAGTGAGAGCATTAACATTCTCATCAATCCTCTTTCAGTTCCAACCATACAGTTCCCAGTCACTTCACATCAATCTCATGCCATGCAACCAACTTCAGCATTCATGAAACTAGTGATTCAACAGAAACACACTTGTCTTTAACCAGTGTTTATTGATGAGATTTGCACGAGTTTCTCTTGCAGCTGTGATGTGTCAACATGTAGAGTCAAAGATTACGCTAAATTATCACCAATTTGTGCGATTCTGGATTTGAGTCCAGATACAGCTGCCTCAATTGCACATACAGCTGCCTCAATTGCACAAACATTCCTATGTGAGTGGACCATGGGGGTGGCGTGCAATAACGATGCATGTTTTTCGGCCAATATGTGCGTAATATTAAAATCAAGTCAACACATTTTTTCATAGTGGCAAATTGCGACCAAAGTCGCGCGCGTATATCAGATGTTCTAGGAATTTCAATGAATGATGAATAGGAATAGAATAGTGAATGGGGATTCCAATTGGCGCCATATACTAATAATTTAACTACATGTATTGCTGACAGCACCTATAGCCAACAGTTGTGTGACCTTCTCCCCAGTACTTACTACTACAGTACCCCTGCTGCCTACATGCCATTATCTACGCATCTACGGTGTGTCTGGTTTCCATTTAGATTCAGAGTTATGTGTACGAGGACATTATTTTATTTTTTATTTTTTTTTTGGCGTCTAGTTGACCTGAATTTGAGACGCACAGATTGGTGAAAACGTATCATTACTGCCGGCTCATTCTGTGTAATACATTTTGACCAAATGTCTGTGTGCGAGTTGTGACACGGCAGGCGGCATGGCTAATGCGGATGCAGGTGGTACAAGGAATTAGGATTCTTACTGCCAGTAAATTAACACAACTAACACACTGATGCCTTGTGAGCATACAGTTTGATAAAGATATTTTTGCAGTAAAGTGTAGTTTAATAATATGTATGCACCATGATGGGGATCCAGGCAGGTTATTCCTTACCCCACTGTTTGTTTTGAATTTTGTTCATACTGGCAACACAGATACGAATTAAAATGTCTTATGTGGAATTTACTATTCGTTTCAGGCATCTATGCGTTAAACTTCGATAGAAACAACATCGCAAACAAACATCTACAATGACGATTGAAAACATCACAGAAGTGTTGACAGCTAGTCATGGGCTGTGTCCGAAATCGCTCCCAATCCCCTACTCCCTACTGCAATGCCTTGTATTGCTTGGGTACACCGATGCTCACTACTTTTCACGGTGTATTGTGTACTGCACTATATAGGGTACAGAATTTGGACACCCCTACAAGAAGATTTGCATTTACATAGCGCTTTTCTACCACATGGTACTCAAAGCACTTTACACTTTACAGGCGCTCGCCACGACCCATTGGGGTTCAGCGTCTTGCACAAGAACACTTTGGCATGCAGACTGTCGAAGGTGGGATTCGAACCACCAACCTTTTGGTTTTCAAACCTCCAGTCATTGGAACGGCTGCTCTACCAACCGAGCTACAGCCACCCCACAAAATGGGGTGGCAAAGGGAATAGGGAGTGATTTCCGACAAAGCCATGGAGAATGGAGTGTACAGGAAAAAAATAAAATGAATAACCGAATTACAGTAATGTGGAACAGACCCAGCAGATGGCAGCTGCGGAAACACATTAATGGATATGATGAGCAGACAAATCAAATAAATGGCTACATTACATTATTATTTATTTTTCCAAAGAATCTTACAGAGAATACAAACTTTTACGAAAATATAAAGCTCCAAAAATGATAACTGCACTTCATTAGACACTTGCGTGTCTGCAATGAATTATCACATTGACACACTATCATTCAAACAACCCAACGAGGCACAAAGCAGCGCTGGCAATAAAGCGAGCCAAGCTATTGTGCCAACGTAAATTGTATTATATCATATAACGATATAATGTTCCCGGCACGTCCCATTGGAGGTTCGAGGGGGTCTCTAGTCCGATTCTGCGGGAGCTTGTTGCTTGTTTTGCTTCTTGATGGCACGGATCTCCTCTTCAGCTCTTTCAATGACCTCAAAGGAATGGATCAGAAACGCCGTCACCTGCACCGGAGATATGCAACACTCCACTTCATATATGAATATAAATATTCAACATCCTAGAGGTGTATTACACTATATTATAATGTGTTATTATCAGAGATGGGCAGTAACACATTACATTTACTCCATTACAATTTTTGTGAGTACTTTTTTACTTTTGCAGCACATTTTTCACGAGTTACTGTCTACCATTGGCGGACAGTCTACAGGGCACACCGGGCATTTTCCCGGTGGGCCGACGCCCCTACAGAGCCGGTGATGTTGCTTTTTATTTTTATTTTATTTATAGTGTTAAAAATCACCGGCGGCGGCCCACTATTTCACCCGCCGGCCTTAACACAGTAAACGGTAGGCGCTATTTGGGCCCCCCTCCTGTGGTCGCGTGGGCCCGCTGCACCCTGGAGGAGGGTACAAGTCTTTATACTAACACGTAACACAAGCTAAGAAGTGATTATTTAATACGTTTTAAAAATATTTTGAGTTTACTTCAGAGCCTGACAGCCTATATTAAAGTAGGTCATTGAAGCCAATAAACAATGGAACGTTAAGTCACCACACATCGTTATTTGAGTAAAAGTGTGCACCTTTTTCCCCGTGGCCAGAGCGTTTGTGCATTTGTAAGACATACGTTATGTCAATTTCATGTCAGATGTACTGCGATAATTATGGGGGCCGGTCTCAGTCGAAAATGCCCAGGCCGATTTCTCCTCCCAGTCCAGGCCTGCTTTCTATTTTTACTTTTTCTACTTTGAGGCGAAAAAAAACGACTTTTTACTGAGATGTGAG
The DNA here is from genome assembly GCA_900302395.1 of Bregmaceros cantori. Taxonomy (NCBI): domain Eukaryota; kingdom Metazoa; phylum Chordata; class Actinopteri; order Gadiformes; family Bregmacerotidae; genus Bregmaceros; species Bregmaceros cantori. The sequence goes on from OMKY01166230.1 coordinate 4,641, forward strand.
AAATTTGCTACTCGTTACATTAACTTGGCCTTTAGCGACACCCTGGAACTGTTGGCACATATAGTGGCGTCATATCTCTCTCTCTCTCTTCCTCTCGGGTGCGCTCCCTCGCTCTCTCTCTCTAACTCTCTTTTGATCTCTGTCTCTTGGGCGCTCTCTCGGTCTCTACTAAAAGTTACTCAGTACTGAGTAACTTTTACTCAGCTGAGTAAAAGTTACTCAGCTACATAGGTAACTTTTTTGTGGAGTACTTTTTTTTTACTTTTACTTGAGTAATTATTTGGATCACTACCTTTTATTTTTACTTTAGTAATATTTTGCCATGGTACAACTCTGATTGTAGGTGAATTGGTGTTTGGTTAGGTGCGTTTTTTTTGCTAGCACCTAATTATAAAAGTTAATTTGGGAACATTCTGCTGTTTGTAGCAGAATTTTCTTTTGTGTTGTCGGCTGTTTATTCTTATGACATTGTTTCCATTGTTTGATATGGACCACTCTGTGGGTGTGTCTGAAATAAAGATATTCATTCATTCATTCATTCATTACCTGCTCTAATTGTTTGACGGTGTCTGTCTGGTCCACAATGTCAGTGTTCTTGTTCTTGCTGACGACTAGCTGGGAAAGGTTCAGGGTTCCCATCTTGATGGCAACCAGCTGGAGTGTGGTCTCTGTGGCCTGGTCCATTTGGTGAGCCCACCGAGACTCCTGCACACAAGGCGGCAGTGGTCAAAACCTCACTGGAGGTCGACGATAGAACCTCACTGGACAATAGAGACGTGTCCGCTGACCTGCGGACCCGGTGGATATACCGCGGATCGGATTAAATTTAATTATAGGTGGCGTGGTGGTAAAGTGGAACCCGATGCAGTGCCGCAGGTTCTAATCCCCTCTCCGGCTTTTCAGCAATGTCTCCCCCCGAATCTTCATCCCAGTTTCCGATTGAATCCTGTCACTATCTCAAGAAAGAAAAAACAGCTGGAATTGGAAGTGCATGGAAAGACACGTCTCGATTTGACCAAGGCCTGCCTTAATGGGGCGCCAATTGGACCGCCCAAATTTGGCCGACAATCTGATTCGTCGGCCTGGTTGATCCAGACCCACCGGACCGTCCTGTCACGAGCGATGCACTGACACTTTGTTGGTTCTGACTTGCCAGGCTCACCCAGACCTACCGTGATCTTGCACTGGACTCGCGCCTTCTCTAGCTGGCTGGCCTTGGTCTTATACTGCTCCTCCAAAGCGGCGGTGCTGGCCATAATGGCGTCCGTCAGCTGCTGGTACGCCGTCACCTTGGTGCTGACGAGCTTCATGTGCTCCTTGCAGTGTGCGATGGTCCGGTCCAGGTCCTCCTTGCTCTGGATCAGGGTGGCAAACCGGGACATCAGCTGCTCCGGGTTCTGGAAGATGTGCATCCGAGTGCACATTTGCAGATCCTGGGGAAGGGACAAGCCAGTTGGGGTGAACATAGATAGGGGTGTGTTAGAATAGTCGTTCCGTAGAAAAATGCCCGTCACAGGTTGAATCGAAGATTCAGAATAATTGTTGATGGAAAAAGAAGTCCCCCAAAATTACAGCACAGCACCGTTTGAGCTAAACAGCACATTCCAGTTTGCAGCTTTGCCCACTTTCCCATAATAAAATATAACGCAAACTAATTCTTAATTAAGCTTATTGTAAATGTACAATCCTTAATCACAATTAAAATAAATTAATGTTTGCCCTCTCATTCAGTCATCTTATATTTGTATTGATGTGTTCTGCATAACCTAGGGTTATGCAGAACACATCTGCTCTTTCTAAAAACTAGTTTGACCTGGGCCTCTTAAAACGACCACAGCTGTAGCAAGACATGTGACTTAAATGATTAAATGAATGACATTGGTGCCAATAAATTCAGAGCAAATTGTAACAAAAATTATTGAGAGTGGCATGGATTAATATTAAAATATCATGGCAGTCAAACGAATCGGCTTGTTTGATTTCTCCTCATCGTGTTTTGAAGGTCTATTAAAAAGACTTATTCATATTCTAGTATAGGCATTCAACTGCAGTGCTGAATATGATCCTGATCATGGGAAGCTGCACCTGAAATGGGGAGGAAATTACTGAGACTGTGCTGTGCTGTGCTGTACCAATTGCCCAAAAATGTCACTTTGACAAACCTTTTGAGGGAATCTATTGGTCTAGTGCTGCCTCCACACACCTGCTTTCTGCCTTGCTATTGCATTGGTTTTGTGCCAACAGCTAATTGATAACAAGTGTGCACTTGGAAGTGCAAACTTAAGACACCAGATTATGTGTCCCCATTACTGTCAATAGATTTTTTTAGCCATATCAACATCGAACAAAAATCAAGGATTGAATGCACGCAAATAGGGAAGGCATGGAAAGCTAGCAAGCAGGTGGGTGGCGGACAGCAATACTCACACGTGTGGCGTGTAGCAAGACATGTGGGTTTATTTACGAGTTCACAGCAAGCAGCAAAAGCAGAGAGAGCCAGCAGTAGTCAGGCAGGACAAGCAACAGCAGCACATGGAGAACAGGGAAGGCCAGTAAGACAATGGCACTGGAATTACAAACCATAGGCCACAGAGCTGCATTGACATCTGGAGGCAGCGGACGCTTTGTGCCTCGAGTAGATCTGTGCATTAATCATCTGGACCAACCAGGCAGACCAATCAGATTGGCGCTCAAATTTGGGCGGTCCAATCAGCGCCCCGTTAAGGCCTTGGTCGAATCAAGACGTGGGCCTCCATGCCACTGGTTGATACTTTTCCGAGCCTGCTTAATGCTAGGCTAGATGTTGACAAACAAACTCATTTTCACTGATTTTTAAAATATAAACGAACATTTCCCCATTTTTTCCCCAAGCAAGTTTAGATCTTAGGAGAGCTCTGTGGGCATTGTTATATACAGTCCCTGGGAGTTGTGGGAACGTTATCTTATCCACTGTCCCTGGCAGGTCTTCAGTGTTGTGTGGGAATATTGTGTTTTCAGAGAGATTTGGCAGAAGTTCCCACACTCCCGCACACACACTTCAGTAAAGTTTTGTCAATCGTCAAAATCAATCATTGGTCGCATTGTTGTCTCGTCATCACGAGTAGCCGGTGGATTATCGGTATTGCGACAACTGAGACCAAACCTTGGTTTGTGAACTTCTTCATGTCAGTCAGTGAACAATTAGAACTAGTGTAATAGTTCTTAGACTTGTATCATCCGTAAATCAGTATAAGCGTAACGATAGCATAGCGGTAAGATTATTTAGGTGTTTTGTGAACTACTGTAGCGGACATGATTCAATGTTATTACATTTTTGTTCAAAGAGATAATTGATAAAGCAACAGTGCCTGCAATACCACACAGCAGTGTCTCATCAACAGTGCATAATTAATGAGAAGGTCAAGTTGGACATTGCTACTTTCCACTCCAAGTGGCAAATGCAATTCGCGCTGTTGAGAGTATCAGCGATTAATCAAATTCACCCCCAGGACTGAAATTTGCGTGCACTCCAGTTCTAACACAGCTCTGTGGCACCAACACTTATGACCTGCAGTGCATCAACAAGCACTATAAAATAGGATTCCTATGTGTGCAAATGTGTACACGTTGCACATTACAGCAACAAATATTTCAATGAATTAGCTGCTTTTGACTTTTGCCAGATTATCTTTGAGAAATTTAAATTGAAATTAGTTAGAGATATCATAGTGGGTGTTCTGAAGGTCATTGTGTGTTTGAAATAGATTCTCAACAGAATGTGAGAATCACTCCCTGGATTCGTTCCATTTCAAACCATGTGATGTAATTCGATCCAGCTCCTAACTGCCTGTGCAGTAAATGAATGGAGGGACATTTCTGAGGTCACAATTATATTTTTTTAGATGTTTAGTTGCACTGAAATTATGGTTTCATACTAGTGACACTTTTTACATGTCTGGAGAAGTAACATTCAATGTGCTTTTAATGCAAAATTATTGCTTCTATTTGATTTATTTATTCTAGTAGTGTATTTACTCATTCATTTATGCTGCTTCATAAGCTGTGAGGAACCGGATGTGGAATCACGACAACTGACACCGTCATCATACTTCAACGAAGTATAACTGCACAGGCAAGACCGTCACAAAGACTGAAGAGGAAAAAAATAGCGTGCACTCACCAGATGAAAGACTTGTTGAAAAGCGACGTCAGGCCCAGACGCCCAAGTTATGACTTTCAACACGTTATTTAACCCTTGCAGTGCCAACGATCTTTGTAATTTAAAAGAAATTACTTTGATGCTTGAAAGCCCAGCAAATGAGTATTGGGCACACATTTTCTATTTTATTTTTCTATTTTCTATGGGTTTTTTTATTTTGTATTTTAGAAATGTATTTTTATGTGTTTGACAATGAGCATGTATTTTGTAAGACTTCGACAGAAGTCATTGGCACACAAAAGGTTAAAAAAGATGTTTTGAAGACAATTAGCAAATGACGCTGATGAAATGATATATCAATACAAAAACAAGAGGAAAACAAATACTGTATACATATATATTTGAATTGTGTATCTATCTATTCTAGATGGATAGCTAGACACACACATAGAAAATCAACCTTAGATTTAGAACCTTAGATTTGCTATGGATGCCATTGAATTGGTAGTCCAATCCATTGATTTTCATGCCCTTGGGATTGGGAATAACTTATTGTTCTAGTCAAGCAGCTGGTGGGCATTAACTTTTAAGATACAGCGATCCAAACACTGATCCTTGTGATGCCCCCACTCAACAAATTTGGAGCTGCAGAAAGGTGATTATTTACATCCAAATCTGAATCTCTGCGCCTTTCAGCTGTCCACCGACGTGTTTCCTAATAGGGACAAAGTTCAAAGGAGTTGTCAAATCAATCCAATTTGTTTCACAGTTGATTTTCTTTAGTAGTACTCTCACAAAACATTGAAATTCATCTCTAAGATGCGGCCAAAGTGAATCCACCTATTGATGAGTGGATCATAAATGGAACAATATGGCTATGTCCCTTGCGATAAACAGTCCCTAAAAGAGCCGGGGAATGGAATGTGAACACAATTCATACAAATATAATTTGGTTTTTACACTCCCAGGGGCTGAAGTTCGTGTTCTCTTGTTGGTGTTAAACCCTCACTTCCCAAGCCAATCACAATTTTCAAGAAGAGTAACTGAAAAAAAATAAAATCCATCATGATGCATTTGCATTTTGCAGTAATAGGTAGTAGCTAATCAAAGGAGTTGTACGTGACCTATGAAATTTCCTCCTTATTTCTTAAATCTTAATATTAATAATCCTATTAATATTTTTTAGACATAAAATAAAATAAAATTAACACTCCCATTCCCTACTAAATACAAATTGTATTATTTTTTTTTCCTAGCACTGGTGATAGAACCACTTTCCTGTTTGATAACATTCCAAACAATGACCAAACAAGCTCACTACTAAATATAAACTCAGATGTGTTTAATTAATTTGATTTTGGATGAATCTCATTGCTCTCATAAATCATTCATGGTTTTTCAGTTACTCCTCGAGAAAAGTGATTGCTTCCAGTGACATTCAACGCCTGGAATCGATCAGAAAGTTGAATGTTTTCTCGCAGTAAAATTAAAACATTTCTGATGGCTGTATTGACCTCATGTCATAATAAACATACTTAAAGTATCCAGTATCCTGCAGCCTGCAGTCAACAATTACAATTCAATGGCTTAACTGCATCATATAGTCCCTGTTATTAAAGAAAGGTTATTTACGTGATAGTACTATGTACTATGTCAATAGACCCATCAGAAACATTTCCGCATATACATTCATAAATAGGGTGGATTGCCCTAATGTGTGCCCTTTTTTGCAGCTTGCTAATGTAGGACAGTCAGTTGCCTGAGGTGGAACAGTGAAATATAATGTTGAACGGTATAACTTAATGTTAGACACATTTCCATAGTTTGCTTTAACCATCATTTCACTGACATTCATTCGTTTACGGAGGAGAAAGAGACACTGGAGCTTAGGTGTCCCACATTAGGAGGCAGGGCAATCCACCATACGTTGAAAAAAAGTCAGA
>OMKY01166482.1:1529-13239 GCA_900302395.1 Bregmaceros cantori
GTGTGTGTGTGTATGTCTATCTGTCTGCTTGTGTGTGTGTGTGTTTGCACCCCCCCTCCCTCGCTCCGGCTTCGATACCATCGACTCCAGACAATTCGAGCGATGCATCGACAATTTTGTTTGGTTTGGCTTGCCAGTCTGTCTGTGTGTGTGTGTGTGTTTGTTGCTCTGTGTGTGTTCATGTATATTTGTGTGTGTGTGTGTGTGTGTGTGTTTGTGTGTACCTGCCGTGTCTCGACGCTGTGTACACTGTGCCCTCTTCACTTCCCACAATGTAGTTGTTAACATCTCCAGCAGGGAACGCCATTCCTGTTACTGCTACTGGCTTGGACTTGTTATATACCAGCTCCATACTCTCCTACACACATACACGCACACAATGCAATGCGATAGGTTAGAAAGCAGATCACGTGGGAGATGGGAGTTCCCAGCATGCAACTGGAGCAACAGGGGCTGGGATTGGAGTTAGAGTACCATTACTGTCCAGACATTGCAAACATCGCACTATGAAATACCAGTTGATTGCCTATGCTAATTGGCTGTCAGCCAATTTTTGGTCAAATCTCCAAGTTTGTACTATAGTATGTGTGCATGTGTATGAGTGTACCTGGGGTTGAGACAGCATATCCAGGCTCCATGAACACATGCGCCCGTCCGTGGACACTGAGATGAGGTTGTTAGCGTTCTGAGTCCCCACAACGTTCACACAATACACCGGATGCTGTGACACACATTTTTTTAATGTATCTTTCCATTCAGTTGTAATGCATGTTATTGATATAGTTAGTAAGGGGGGGCAGTGCTCGAACGTGGGCCACCTATTCTTAATTTGGGACAGCCAGTTGGCTAATGTGAGACAGTGAAATATAGTGTTGAACATTTGAACTTAATGTTAGACACATTACCACAGTTTGCTTTTACCATAGTTTCACTGACATTCATTAGTTTAGATAGGAGCCAGAGCCACTGGAACTGGTGTCCCACATTAGGCAGTGGCCCACTTTAGGGCAATCCACCCTATATACATATGGTCACCTGCTTATATAACACACGCTTCATTAACTGTCTCATATAATTACACTAGAATGGTCAAAATGTTTTAATATTTCGTAGTTTGATAAAACGGCGAGGTTTCACCCCGCGAGTTTTCACTCGCGGGGTGCAACTCCAACACTAGCCAGAAAGAGTTGCATGTCGACTCTTTGCATTGCTACGCTAAACAACATAATTGCATGCCTTGGTACATTGGGGTGAGCATGGGATGGAACGGTAGAACTCTCCAGGGAATTCTACACACGCACATACACACACACACACACACGCACACACATGCGCACAAATATTCACACGCACACACAGGTACGCATATGCATACACACAAACACACACACGCATATTCACACACACAAGCACACACACGCACGCATATACGCACACACAAACACACACACAACACACACATGCATAGCCTGGCAAGCCAGACCCAATGCATCGTCCACGAATTGCACATCGCTAGATGCTGAATTGGGTCTGGGAAAGATAGAATCGCCACCGTCACGAAAGTGGGGTTATAGAGATCCGCTGGCAGTGCTCTGCAGCCGAGATCTCTTTGTGGGTGCGAGGCTGCGAGCCCACAACGACTCGCTAAACAGAGACCCCCTGGCAGTGCTCTGCAGCCGAGATCGAGTTGCGTGTCGGCGAGGCAACACGCTGCAGAGAATCCTGCGATGATTCATACGTCACTCGTTTTTTATTTTTATTTATCAATAACAATAATAAATACAGCAATAATAACGGTGATAATGCCATAAATTTCATAACGTAAATATCACAATAATCACAGATCAATTTACAAAACGACAACACGGGTTGATGGTCAACATGTTTTAATAACTCTTAAATTTTGACCGCGGCAGGTTTTTTTCACCCCGGGAATGAATGGCACTGGGCATTTTCGGATGGATGTCGACATTTTGCATGTCTGATCTCATTCAGTGCTTAGTATTCATGGTACGGCGGGGTGAACATGGAATGGAAAGTTGCTGCGCTGCGTGGCCAACTTCTCCCAGAGTCTGTTACCTCTCTCACTTTAATTCAACACACACACACGCGCGTACAAGATTCCTATCATTCATTCAACACTGGAGCATCCTCGGTGACTACAATACACTTGGTTTTGTTGTCGTTCGGTGTCACTGCGATGTCGCTCGCAATGGAAATTAACAATAGACATGACAGTCAGCCTCGTCTTCGCTTCCTCAGTCAGCTACTCGATCGTCACGCCTATTGCGCTGTGATTGGATTGCCTGATTTAAATACATGTCACGCCTCCACACCGTTTGTCCCCCCTACTGCACGCTGACTGGATGACAACATTTGATTGACATGGTTTTTTTCTACGTTTTTTGCAGTTTTCCGATTCCAGTTGCACCAGACCCAATTCAGCGTCTAGCGATGTGCAATTCGTGGACGATGCATTGACTCTGGCTTGCCAGGCTAACACACGCACGCATATACACACACACAAGCACACACACAGGTTAACTGGGTCTAACTAGGCTAGGGGCCCCCCCTCCGACACTCATGGCATGGATTCAGACAGTCGTCGGCCCGTGCAAATACCCCAGGGTGTCAACAGCCGTGGCGGATGCGAGGGCTGAGAAACTGGATCCATGTATCGGGAGGGTCAGATTCTGAGCCCTTGACTTAGTTCTAGTCACGACGCTTGTCGCGTTCGCTGGATGCCCCGGGGGAAATCTTAAAATACAACACACACACGTACATGATGCATTTCATTCATTCAACAATGGAGCGCGCGTGGATCTGCTCTGCCACGGTCCCTGGTCAATCATTGAACATACACCACGCCCCCTTGTCGCGCGACACCGCACGACAAAAATGAAATTTAAACTATATCCAGCGACACGACACCCAGTTGTGTAATTGGTCACAGAGAGACATCTAGTGGTCGGATTTTGAACTGGTGTGCGCTTTGTGTGATTTGTGTGAGCCACCTCGGTCCACTACGATGACCTTTACATTGGCAATCTTTTTTTGTATAAATACCAAAATGGCATGCATGTACATGAGGCTGTGAGATGATTGGTAGACAATATAATACTATTTAGATATATACGCATTTGGCCCCAAATGTAAACCGGTAACAGGCGGTCTCCAGCTGTGTGCGTGTGTCTGTGTCTGCAGGTGTGGCCCGTGCACATCTGCCAACAAATATGATTGTGTTTTGATATATTACATCCTCCCAACAGATGCTCGTCTGTCATTGCTGTATTGATGTATGTATTACAAGACAGTAGGCTGCTTGCGGTGTGTCTGTTGTTGATCTGTCCCAGATCACACCGGCTTAATGTGGGGTTTACACTCGCACAATTTCAGCCAGATGTGAAATTACGGAAGACGTGTCTCGGACAGTTTGTTTAGCCCTCGTTCATTGACACATCGGCACAAGTTTTACATTTAAAATGCAACAATCACACAAAAAAACACACATGTTCTTTCCTATGCGTGTCTTTTTTATACAACGCGGTGCGCCCCCTTGCGGTGTTCCCACCCCGGTTTCTCAACTATTCCGAATTATTCAGCCTTACTATCAGTGCTCCGAACTGAGAACGGAATGGAAGAACGGAAACGAAAACCGTAAATGAGCGGAATTTTCACGAGGAGCTGAAGCGGAAACGGAAACGAAAAAATATTTTTTCAAATGTTCCGGAACAGAAACGGAACATTATGAAATCCACAAAACCAGTTAAAAACCGTAAACTTAACATTGCAAAATATAAGGAACTTTAAGAACAAACGGAATGTTCCGAACCGGTTCAGGACCAATATTTTGGTGGTGGAATGTTTCCGAGAATGAAAACGTTCGGAAACGGAACGTTTGAAAAATAATTTTGTTTTCAAGCCCTGCTTACTATGTGCAATATAACAATAATATTGAATATCATATCATACCATAAATCATAAACAATATCGGGATTACTATCAGTGTGTCTTTGAAAGATTGTGTGCAATTGGGATTGCGTGTATGGGTATATACCAAGGAACCTTTTTTTCCCAGGTTATTTTCTGGGCGCAAGCACTGTTTTTTATTCTTTATTGAGAGAGCTAATGACAGGATTAAATCGGAAACTGGGATGAAGAGTCGGGAGGAGACACTGCAGAAAATCCGGAAGGGGGGTTAGAACCCACGGCACTGCTCGACCTATGATCCTGGGTGTGCCCTCTATGACCACTCTGCCACCGCGCCCCCTACCGAGGAACTTTTGACTGCTTGGGAGTGATATTTTACTAGTACACAACCACAGTATGATGGATGGTACGATTTTCTAGCAAATTCTAGAAAACAATTCTATGCATTTTATTGTCTTCAAAACATAATTTTATTGTCTTTCAACAACATTTTTTGTGTGTGTGACAATATTATTGGATCTCGGTATATTTTCAATTCACAATATTGTGGTATGAAAATGGGGATATGGCCCAACCCTAGTAGAACTGAAGTATTTTAGAGGTTGGCAGCTTACTGTGTGTGCAGCTGCTGACAGCGGGGACCTCTGAACGGGCGTGCGGCGGTGGCTTCGGTTGTCCCACAGCATGATCTGACCGGAGTAGGTCCCACCCACCACCAAGTTTGGGTGGAACCGGGCGAACCCCACCGACACCACCGGAGACTGCAAGGAAGAAGAAGGGAGGAAAAAGGAGTGAGGGAGAGACAGAAAGAAGGAGGAACAGTTCCTTAAATTGGAAACTGGGATGATGAGTCGGGGGGAGACATTGCAGAAAAAACGGAGAGGGGATTAGAACCCACAGCACTGTTCGACCTATGGTCCGGGGGGGCGCACGCTTTCAAAATAAATAAATGAATAAATAAAGTTATTTTTTCCTGGCGTCCGCACCGTTATTCATCTTCATTAGACTGGCACGCCAGAAACAGCAAATTGTCCATGCATTGCACATGACTAGACAGTCCGGTGGGTCTGGACCAACCAGGCAGACAAATCACATTGTCGCCAGGTCCATTCCTGGTTTGAATTGAGATGCGCTGTGATTTGATAACTTCAATTTTTTTTTTCTTCTAGATACACTAAGCCACAGGCTTTGTGATCTGTCAAGTTCTGTTTCTGTCGAGACACAGCATACCCGAGCATTACTCCGTCCATGTCAGAATGCACCAGAAGTAGTTTTTGTTTTTTTGCAGAATAGAAAAATGAAAGAAAAAATGTGAATGAAGGAACGCGGAGCAGCAACACGCAGACAGAATGGGTTGTGTAAATATACCACCAAAACACGGTGGGCGTGGAAGCGCGGATGAGAAACGCAGACAGGCGACTAAAAGCACAAACAAACAAACTGAAAAAGAACAGAGGAGCGAAAAATAAGTCTGGAGGAGGAAAAACAAGAAGGAAAAAAAAAAGAAGATTGAATTACGGCAAGTCAAGGATGTGTAAATAGACGTAACGCTAGACAGAGCCTGAACTGTTGATCAAAGGGAAAGGGTCCAGGACACATACTGCCACTACTACTGCACACGTCACACTCCTTCGTACTCGGACCGTTAACCGACTGGTAGAGCAGCAGCCGATTAATCGATGACAATCGATTATTGAAATAGTCGCCAACTAATCTGATAAACGATTAATCGGCAGTGATTAATTGTTTCCTTGTTTGGCCCATCTTCCGCCCAAACATGTTTAATATTGGTTGTTCCCAATGCCGGTCACCATTCCCAGTGTCATGGCCCTAATACAATAAAAACAACAGGTAAGATTGGGTGAAAACTAAATCAATATGTTGAAATGTATCAAGGAAGAGTAGGCTCTTTCATGCTAGTTCTAAAACATGGAAATGTTAGCAATGAGTGGAGATAGCAAAACAGAAAAAAAAGTTTGCAATATTAATATAATAATATTAATAATAATCAGGGCTTGAAAACGAAATTATTTTTGAAATGTTCCGTTCTGAACGGTTCAGGCAGGTCTCCATTTAACGTTTTCGTTCTCGGAACTGTTCCGCCACCAAAATATCGGTCCTGAACTGGTTCGGAACACAAATATTTTGTTCGTTCTTAAAGTTCCTTATATTGCGCAATGTTAAGTTTAGATATAGTTTATACAAAATGTTTGGTGGACTTTTAAACTTCAGTGCAACTGTATTAACGTGAGTACATTCGCTTCCTCATCTGTCCACAAGATGGAGCCCCAGATGCATGGGGCTTGACGACTGAGAGTGAAAGTTGGAGGGATGCACAACCGGAAATAGTCTCCCAAACATAGGATATGTTCAAATATAAAGAGAAAGTTTTTATGGATTTCATAATGTTCCGTTTCTGTTACGGAACATTTGAAGAAATATTTTTTAATTGTTTCCGTTTCCGCTCCAAGTAAAATTCCATACATTTCCGTTCGTTTACGGTTTTCGCTTTCGCATTTCGTAATAATGCAAGCTAATAATCAATCGGATTTTAATTGAAAAATGAACCAATTAATCGATTAATAGAAAATAGGTGATTAATCGATGATCAAAATAATCGTTAGTTTTAATCCTACTTACTGGTTACCTCTAACTATTTCAAAATCTGAACCATGCCTTCTAGACACATTTTTTTAAGGACCTGTACCTGTTAGCCCCTCAGATGTTCCTCTACCTCTGGTCTGTCTGAAATCACCTGGTGAGCCAGAACCAACGAATCGTCCACACATCGCTTGTGGCGGAACGGTCCGGTGGTTCTGGACCAACCAGGTAGGCAAATCAGATTGTTGCTCTAATTTGAGCTGTCCAATCAGTGCCCCCATTAAGGCGGGCCTTGTCCGACTCAAGAAGCGGATCTCCGTGCTACTTATTTTCAGTCATGATTGACACTCGACCTTGCTTAATCCAGCCCAAATGATCAATTCTAGTCGCGTCCGATGCATGGACGATTCATTTGCAGCTTACGCTCGGTTTCCATTGCAGAGATTTTTTTCAACCGCACGTATACGTGAGCAAAACAAAGCTTTGCGTTTGTGTATGTATGTGTGTGTGTGTGTGTGTGTGTGTGTGTGTGTCTCCCCTTTGCACGACTCTGTACTTTTCCTGTCTTTTCTTTTCTGAGATCCGGCGCACACACACACACACACGCACACACACACAGATATCTCCTGCGCCGAACGGCCGCTTCGAAAGGTCCTGGTGGTAGAATAGGTTTTCCGTAGCCACATGCAACTATCATGCATCGTGTTTGCGCAAGTAGCGCACAGTTGAAGTGGGTGTTATCGTGTTATGTTTGTTCACGCGCGAATACTAATGCACCGCACGCTGTAGCATTTGTTGACAATGGAAACCGCAATTTTCCAACCAGATGGCATACGGACCGTAACAGTACGCACCGTATACGGACGGTAACAAGACACTCTGCAATGGAAACCTAGCGTTACTGTGTGTTAAAAAATATTAAGAATGGTCAACCAAGAGGTGAAGAAACTGAACAAGAGGATCTGGTTCGCCCCCCTCCCTCCAAGGGAAGAAGTGAGGAGTGATGAGCAGCTACCGTTGGTCGAATATACAAAGAGATAATTGTAGTCTTTCTAAGTCTCTCTGTCTCTCCACCTCTTCTCTCCACCTCTCTCTGTCTCTCCACCTCTCCCTCTCTTTCTCGCTGTCTACCCATCTCTCTCCGTCCATCCAATCGCATATGTCTCTCTTTGTCTCTGCACCTTTCGCTCTGTTCAACCATCCTTCCCTCTCTCTCTCTCTCTCTGTCTCTCCACCCACCCCTCTGTCTCTCTCTCTCACTGTCTGTCCATCTCTCTCTCCCTCTATCCCTCACTCAATCGCTCTCGCTGTCCACCTCACCTCCGCACGGTGGCGCCCCCCAGACCACAGGTCGGATAGCACCGCGGGTTCTCATCCCCTCACCAGCATTTCTGCAATGTCTCCCTCCTGTCTCTTCATCCCAGTTTCCGATATAATCACTATCTCTCAAACAAAGAATGAACGGCGCTTATGCCCAAAAATCAAAATCACAATGTCTCTCTACTCTCTCTCCCTCCCTCACTGCATCCATCCCCTGCTGAATTGCTATCCCTCCCTTTCTGCGCCATCTATCCATCCAGTCTCCCTCTCTTTCACCTTTTTCTCATTATCACTCTTTTCTCTCTCTCTCTCTCTCTCCTTCTCACTCTCTGTCTCTCTCTCTCCTCCCCTCTCTCTCTCTCTCTCTCTCTCTCTCTCTCTCTCTCTCCTCTGTCTCATATTTGCACACATTATATTTGACAAATGGCTGTCCCAGAGGAACGAGAATTAATTACAGCTAATTAACAAGCCTTTTAAACCAGCGGCCATACAGCGGCGTTATGTGTAAAAGTGCTAATTATCCCCACGCTGACGCCGACTGTCGGCCGCGGGGTCGACGAGGATTACGACCGGCAAAGTTTTCGTGTAGCTTCCAGCGGATGTCGTAACGGCTCGGCTGAGGTGCCCCGAGGGAGCCCATCCTCCTCCCACCGTGGGACGGCGTGTGTCATCAGTCAGCTCGTAAAGTCTTCCCAACAAGAGACGGCCGTGTTACCGTTCTGACAGCCGCGGGAATACACGCGTTGCAGGTGATATACAACTAGTTGACACCTTTATTTTATAGATACTGGAGATATATGTGTGTCTCCATATGAAGAGAATGTCTCACCAACTTCGAACTAGGCCCGCCATAACAGAGCGCTGATTGGCCCAACCCAATTTGGGCCCAGCTGGTCCAGACCCACCAGACCGCCCAGTGGCGTGCAATGTGTGGACGATGCATTAGTTCTGATTTGCCAGGCTATATCAAAAACACAGTCAGCATTATTTCACCAAGCTGCGTGGGATTTGGATTCGTACATCGACACTATGGTGAACATGTAATAATCAGGGCTTGAAAACGAAATTATTTTTAAAACGCTCCGTTCCGAACGGTTCAAGAAGGTCTATATTTAACGTTTTCGTTCTCAGAACTGTTCCAACACCAAAATATTGGTCCTGAACCGGTTCGGAACACAAATGTTTTGTTCGTTCTTAAAGTTCCTTATATTGTGCAATGTTAAGTTTAGATATAGTTTATAAAAAATATATTTGGTGGACCTTCAAACTCTGAAGCAACTGTATTAACGCCGTTACATTTGCTTCCTCGTCTATCCACAAGATGGAGCCCCAGATGTATGGGACTTGATGTCTGACAGTGAAAGTGGATGGAAATAGTCTCCCAGACATGTAGGATATGCTAAAATATAGAGAACGAAAAAAAAACATGTTTTTAACCGGTTTTGTGGATTTCATAATGTTCCGTTTCTGTTCGTTTGCCGTGTCTTTGACTATTTTTCAACATGACTTTTCAGTGGGAGCACACACCTACTGCTTTATTTTAAAATCATAGCAGTAACTTGCGCTGTGCTATTCCACACCAGTTATAGTGCGGATCAGTACCCCACAAACGCATGAGTTAATAAACTGCCCGTTCCATTCAATCATTTTTACTAGTGGAAGCAGAGTTACTATTGGTCCACAAGATCATATGACAACATCGGTGACTAACTTCAAGTCGGATTTTGACTGTATTTAATCAATATGTATGCAAAGCGGTGAGCAAAGCGGGATGGGTAATGGGTAAATGGTCATAGAGCGAGCTTTAGTAAGCGGATTTTGAACACACACTCACAAACACCTGTCTAAAATAATAACAGTGTAAGACTCAGCTGTGCGTGACTGTTATCAGGGCGTCCCCATCGTTACATCTGAATCCTACTCTGTGACCAGCAGGGGGCCCTGGCTGCCATGTGACTACCTTATATTACTCCCTCCTACAGCCAGCACGGAACAACATGGCCGCCCCCATAGAGTGGCGTTCGGCGGGGGATTTCATCTATTCGATGTTCAACTCCAACTGGTCTGCCAACACAAACAACCAGCGCCATGGGAGCTGACAGCTACTAGACTGAAGGCACACACGCACATACATATAATGACAAACACACACACGCACGCATTCACATACACACACATAGCACACGGATGAACACCGACAATAAATATACACATGCATGTCAACGGACACAGTGAATGCATGAATACACACACACAGGCATACAAACCAGGGCTCTGAACCAGTTGAAGGAATGAAAACTAAAACCAAAAACGAACAGAATTTTACAGAATTTTATGAGGAGCGGAAACGGAAACGAAAAAAGATTTCTACCACTGTTCCGGAACAGAAACGGAACATTATGAAAATCCTCAAAACCGGTTAAAAACGTTTTTTTTTGTTCTCTATATATTTGAACGTTTCCTATGTCTAGGAGACTATTACCGGTTGTGCATCCATCCAACTTTCACTGTCCGCCTTCAAGCCCCATGCATCTGGGGCTCCATCTTGTGGACAGACAAGGAAGCGAATGTTATGACGTTTTAAAACCGGTTTCACATGAATACAGTTGCACTGAAGTTTGAAAGTTCACCAAATATATTTTGTATAAATTATATCTAAACATTGGACAATATAAGGAACTTTAAGAACGAACACAATTGTTGCGCTCCGAACCGGTTCAGGGCCGATATTTTGGTGGCAGAGCGGTTCCGAGAACAAAAACGTTAAACCTAGGCCTGCCTGAACCGTTCAGAACGGAATGTTTTAAAAAATAATTTTGTTTTCAAGGCCTGATACAAACACAGTCACACACAAATACATCATGCACAGACTTAGCCACACACAAGCACACAACACATACTGAATAAACCATGCACAAATCACACATCCACACACACACACACACACATACATACACAAACATACACACACAGACAAACATACACACATGCAGACACACACATGCACACAAATAGATACACGTATTCCTCAAACCAATACACACACAGACACACACATAAACACCCATACGCAATCATTACATACATATAATGCAGAGACAGTCACACATATATTTATACACATAAATATATAGACAATAATCAGCTATATAGGGTGGATTCCCCTAATATGGGCCATTTTTTGCAACTCCCTGATGTGGGACAGTCAGTTGCCTAAGGTGGGAAAGTGAAATGTAGTACTGAACAGTTGAACTTAATGTTAGACACATTACCATAGTTTGCTTTTACCATCATTTCACTAACATTCATTCGTTTACGCTAAGCTTCCAGAGCTTAGGTGTCCCACATTAGGCTGTACTATAGCCCCAAAGGAAAATGCTATTTATTTTTGTTGCTGTACAGTGAGTGCCTAGTGGTGAATGAGTGGGTGATTTCGGAAACAGGCAGGGACACATGGAAAGAGAAATAGAAAGAGAGAGAGAGCGCGCAAGAAGGAAATTGATAGTGAGGTAGAGAGAGAAGAAGAGAGTTGGCGTTATGCGAGCACAAGCATGTTTGTGGCCGGCGCATCTTGGCATGTGTTCGGGCCGAGCAGAACAGACAGTGGCGCAGCACACCCGCAGCCCCCCACCCACACTCCCACACCCTACCCTCACCCCTCCATCGTCACCACCACCCCCGAAACTCACACACACACACGCTGAACAATCCTTCCTCTTCCCCACCCATCTTCCTCTCTCCTTCACCGCACACTCATCTGGATCCCACTAGGGGCCTTATCAGGACCAGATGGGAATGGAAGCGTCTTCTTGGCCCAGCCTCACCGACTTTTCTCTCGTCCACTGATCAACCCCCCTCC
>OMKY01166560.1:5124-20759 GCA_900302395.1 Bregmaceros cantori
CTGGCTGTTTTCTGAAAGTTGTTTAGCGGCGGCACACAACTACTTACATAAGGTCCTCTGACAAGTACTGTTTAACATCTCTATTGGCAATAGAGTTCCAAGTGAACATTCGAGTGTCAAGTTTGTCTTGTGCTTCTTAGATCTGTGTGTCAGGAGCCGCTCGTCCACGGGCGGCACCCAGGCGCCGGGTTCGTCCGCGGACCGCACCAGCGCAGCTGGAGCCTATCGATCTCGTCTCTGGAGCGGTTCCCTGATTGGCGGTCTCCCCCTTCATAAGGGGGCGTCGGGCGCCAGCTCGACGCAGCGTCCAAGTTCAACCTAGGTCAGTTTCTAGGTAGACAAGTTTATGTGTTCAGTTAGTTAGTGTGTGTGCCTAGTCGTCTCCTGCTTACCTGATTAGCCGTTAGCCAGTTAGCCGTCTGGTAACCTGAGGCTGTCTACTACTGCAGGAACGATCCCTCCGTCTCAAGATCGGTTCCGCCGGATCACGAGCCCGACTGCTTGAGATGAGTACTCCTCACAAGACTCTTTATACTTAGTGTTATTTACCTGTGTTCAGAGACTTGCTTGACCTGTACACTATTGTTTATTTTCTACCTTTCGCACAAGTGTTTGTGCTGCAATTGTTCTGTGTTTGCTTTTTGATTTGCTGATGAACCGGATGTCCTGGGACAGGCATCCAACCCTTCTCCTGAGTCCATTATTATCGTAATTATTATTATTCATTCGCACTAGCTACACGAATCATAACACTGTGGTTAACAAAAATGTTTCATCAAGTTAATTTCAACCTTTATGGTAGGGCTGCTTCTGACGATTATTTTAATAGTAATAATAATAGTAATAATAATAGTAATAATAATCGGTTGCATTTTGTTTTTCAAAATGGAATAGCAAAAATATTCACAGGGAGCAACGATTACAATACATTTGCATATTCAGAATTAAATATAGTCAACGTTGGTAGTTTTTAACCAACTTTAACAAAATAATGTACAGCAAATTACATAAGTAAGTTACTTACTGTCACAAAGTCAATGCAATCCATCTATGTATTAAATATTTTGACGACTTTCTTCAGTTAAGTAGATTTAATTTTAAATATTTTTTTCTAAATTATTAATTACCATCAAAGTTGTGTGCACTAATAGTGGTAGTGTTAGCAAAAAAGCTGCCGACAATAACGATAATTAAATCCCTTGGCGATTATTAAATTAGTTGCTGATTAGTCATTGCACCCCTACTTTACGGTATGTCTTCTGATCAGAAACTGAAGCATCTCTTATCCAGACAAAGCCAGTGTCAAACCCACTAACCCACAATTGATATGGCAGCACATGACCAATCCCATCATTGCGGTGGGATCGATTTGCCAACCTGGTATGCACCGCTGACTCTGATGAAGAGACTGGTCTTCTGGTCCCACATGAGCATGAGTCCGGGTTTCAGAACCAGCACCATGTACAAGCCCATCTTTCCAATCTGGCTGGGGAAGTCACTGCCAGAACCTTTGATCACAGTGTACCGTTCCTCTGCCAACTGGAACTGGTTGGCCTGGAAGAGTTGGGGATACAGTCAAGTATCACTATACTGTACTGTTTTAGATTTCTGCTGGTGTGAATATTTGTGTGTATATATGTAATTGTAGGTGGGTTCCCACCCTTCCAAAATAACCCAATTTCCATAACGTTCTAATCCCAAAAACAATCATCTTATGTTGTTAGGGTTAAGTTAGGGTTACGCTTATGGAGGGACCCTAACAAAAAAATGCAGAGGATTCGGAATGCCTTGAATACAAATATGTATGTATATGTATTTATTTTTACCCCCAGGAAGATCTTGATGTTCTTGGAACAGGTTGTCCCAGTTGAGCCACATGGAACGTTTTCACTGATGACCCGGAATGTTCCGCTGCCACTATCGCAGTAGTCCTAAAAGGCACATGACAAGCAGAAGCTGCTATCAGCCTTAACACCTTTAAGTGACAAAATGTAACCTTAAACAATGAATGAATTACAAAATTACTTCAACGATCTCTCACCTCAATCAGAGTGTATTCACACTGCCCATCAAAGTCAAACTTCTTCTCGTCAAAGGTGGTGTAATGCCCATCACCGTAGATCATGCATTCTTCGTCACACACTTTGTTGGTACACGACCATCTTTGGTTAGCACACGTGCTTTGTGGAGGAAAGATAAAATGTTAACATGGATGAAAAAATGACATGATAATCAATGGAATTAAATTGTGCTATAATGAGTCCCCATTATAGTTTTCAGACCATAGACTGTATATAAAGTAGACGCAGTGTGCATGATGTCATCTCATTGCTTTCATCAAAATGTTTTGTGCTCGCCAACTGCGCGCTGCCATTGTTGAAAGTACACGTATATCCGGGACAAGGAGAGATAGAGAGAGCTATATAGTATATGAGAGAGAGAGACACTCTACACACGACTTCTTCCGGTGGTACTGTCCACTAGGGGGCGCCAACGACAGAGTCACAATGAATGGGATCCTATAGGAGCTGGAATAAAATATATTAACGCCAAATCTGACGCGTTTGTGAAATTATGACCCCCTCAATCAATTAACCGATAATTATTGCGGCAATATACATTAAAAAATCAATTAGGAAAGATCTTTAAATAGGTTGAAACAGGCTGCTATGATTGGAATATTTGTACTGGAATTCCCATAGGGCTCGGTTTTAGGAGAGATCAAAACGAACGTGGTGTCCATTTTTATATACAGCCTATGTTTCAGACACATTTCATAAGCCTACCATTTGTTGCAGTCCACGTTAACCGTCTCTCCCGGGGCGTAGGGTTTTCCATTGTAGATGCACGGACACAGTTCCTCTTGTGTGCAGTTTCCTCGGCCGTCTAAGACCAAGCCAGGTGGACACACACAGCCCGACGAACATTCAGTGCTGAACTGCAAGAGC
This sequence comes from Bregmaceros cantori, assembly GCA_900302395.1. NCBI lineage: Eukaryota > Metazoa > Chordata > Actinopteri > Gadiformes > Bregmacerotidae > Bregmaceros > Bregmaceros cantori. Next base: position 8,073 of record OMKY01166560.1, read on the forward strand.
AAGAGTCATTGGGTTTAGCCGCAAGTCCAACAGTTATTACCGGCGTCAAGCAGGTTATGTTTTCGGTCACGTTGGTTTGTCTGTCACCAGGATAACTGAAAAAAAAGTTATGCACGGATCTGGATGACATTTTTTAGAGTTGTTGGAAATGACAAAACGGAACAAGTGAACACATTTTGGTTCATTTACATCATTACCTCCACCAAGGAGGTGTTACAAGTCAGCGGGGCCAGCTGGACGTCCGCCCATCCACGCCGCGACTCGACGGATCGTCCGCGGAGCCTCCAGCGCCTACAGCTGCCCCGCGTCAGCAATCAACAGTCCGCCTCCATTTAAGACAGCGTCCGACCCCGGAATGACGCAGCCCCAAAGCCTTGGTTCAGGTTAGTCTACCTGACTAAGCACATCACACCGTGGTGTGCTTAGATGATAACTGTACAATTCCTGGCGATTCAACTCATCTGGGTGCTGTCTCCTCTACCTGACCTCCAGGAGCCTCCACCGGAACCTGATTCCGCCCCGGTGGACTCGAACATTGAGATGAGTACCGTGTCTGATGACGAAGCCATGGACAGTTCTTAGATAGACTTTGTTTATGTATTCCATGGCGACCTCTAAAGGGTCATTCATACTTTCTACAATATTACTTGTTTTTACATGCAAATACAGGGTTATTTAACCCTCCCTCTTTGTCTCCTCTCTGGGTCATTGCACATTTGTTTAATAACCCGTGACAGGAGGTAATATATATTTTTGTCTGTTTGTCTCTCTGTCAGCAGGATAACTGCTAGGACAAGGGCAAGGGAGCCACACAGATAGAACCTCAGCTTCTCCAGGTTAATAAAATGGAAGAGATCCTTCTTCCAAATTGCCAGGGAAGGGGCTCATAATTTTTATTATTTTGAACTGAATTCATAACTGTGCTTTGTACTTACACAGGCCATGTTGAGGTTATGACAGCTCCTCTGGCATTCAGCTCCACTCACGCCGAAATCAGCAGAAGAGCAGTCGAAGTACACCAGTGGATATGGACACTGCTGATATCCTACAAGAAAGATTATGATTATATTAACTAAGTAACAACTCAACTCAACAGGTTTTTATATAACGCCAAAATCACAGCCGAAGCTGCCTCAAGGCGCTTGACAAAAGTGATTTTGTTTTTAGATTTAGATTTAAGGAATAGCAGCTATTTACCTAACTACATTTCAACCTCAATTTCCCAGTTAAGGACAGTCATTTGGGATTGGTTACAGAACTCCTTTAACGGAGGACTGGAAAGAAGAGAGAAGAAAGAAGAAAAAGGAGATCAAGACTTTCAATCAGTCTCGATCTCGGCCTAGTTGAAAAAACAGTAACTAAGTTACTTTTATTCTAACCAGTTTTCCAGTGACTAGTAGTCTACCTGCCAAAATATTACTATTTAGTTAGGGTGAATTGCCCTAATGTGGGCCACTGCCTAATGTGGGACACCTAAGCTCCAGTGGCTCTGGCTCCTCCCTAAACTAATGAATGTGAGTGAAACTATGGCAAGGGCAAACTATGGTAACGTGTCTAACATTAAGTTCAACTCTTCAGTACGACATGTCACTGTCTCAAATTAGCAAATGACTGTCCCTTAGTTACTTTACAAAGAAAGTAGTCTGTAATCAAGCTTAGTTACTTTTAAGAGTAGCATTGTGTAATCAGTAGTGAGATTGTTGCCACACTGATTGGATTGCAAAAGTAATTTGATTACAAAAAGTAACTTTTAGTATTCATATTTTTTCCTATTTACTTTGCGCACCGTTTACAGTTAGTGGAGGAATTTCTCATTACACCCCATTGCAACGACACTGCATTCATTTTACTTGGATAGCATGATGTGTGTCATGCAAACTAATACATGGATGCAACACAGATGACATCATATGTGTTAGCTGAAATAATACATGTTGGATGTGGCATGATGTGTGTTTTGTGAATGAATACATTGACGACATATTATGCAAATTCCCTTAGAGAAACATACTCTGTCTTTCAATCACGCCTCCGCAGTCCAGTACTCCTCTTCGGCAATAACTGTGGTCATTAAAAGGAGAAAATGGAAATTAGACTTAGTTTTTGTCACATTTTGCCAATACACAGATGGATAATATCGAATAATGGACTTATGCAGAACACACTTCATAACAGTATAAAACGACCATAACCATATAAAATGGCATCATTGTATAGTGATAAATGACCTTCTTAAACATTAGGTTTAGCAACACGGCCCTGCTTGACCTGTGGTCTGGGGGACGCGCTCTCTACCCGCTCGGCCACCCCCCTCTGTTCTGAACTTCTGACTGCTTACCTACTTTCCAACTTCTTTCACGGAGCGACCAGGGTCTTACCTCCGTTGTGAAATATAAAGGTTGTACATGATTGAAAATGTTAGGTGTTATAAGTTAAAAAAACATTTACAATCAATTGTTTTTCTAGCGTGTCGAGCCAGAACCAATGCATCGTCGATGCATCGCACATCTCTAGACGGTACATTTGGTCTGGGAAAATCAGACGTCTCCCGCATACAGGTGGACAAATCAAATTATTTGAATCGAAACGTGCGCAGAGTGTGGTATGTGTAACGTGGGTGGAGTTCGGTATAGACGACCCTGGTTTTACCAGACCCAATGATAGTTCTAATCGAGTGCAATGCGTGGACCATTCGTTGGTTCTGGCATTTTTCCCTTTAACATTTTTGCCGCTTTCGAGGGATCATGATGAAGCAAATCGTACCATGTGACACCATCCTTGATGGTGGTTTCTCCAGCCTTAATGATGTTGTCATTGTCGTAGCACGGACATTCTGCGGCGGCCACGCACTGGCCATTGTCGTTGAGATAGGTGCCCTCCGCACATCCACAACCGTCCACCTGGGGGATGGGGACGTCACAGCCGTAGTCCACCTGGTTCAGGGAGCGACAGGTGCGGCCGCAGTAGGTCATGTTGTAGCTGTACACCATCTCCTTGGGACACTGAGTTGCGTATTTACCTGAAAAGTGGAGGATGATGAAATGATGACTGGCATGTTGTATATTTTAATCTTTCCCTTTTTCTTTGACCAGAGGGAAACCAGATCCCCCGTAATTGGCATAATCACAAAATTGATTATTTGTATTGGAATTCCCTTGTGCCATTCTTTGTCCATCCATCCATCCATCTTCATCCGCTTATCCATAATCGGGTCGAGGGGGCAACAGCTCCACCAGAGAGCTTTAGACTTCCCGCTCCAGAGCAACATTAGTGACCTCCCTCCTGGGGGATCCTGAGTCGCTCCCAGGCCAGGGAGTAATCCCTCCACCTGTGCCTTGGTCTGCCCCAGGGTCTCCTCCCAGTGGGACATGCATCAAGGACTTCCCTAGGAAGACGTTCGAGGGGCATCCTAACCAGATGTCCGAACCACCAAAACTGACTCCTTTCCAGGCGAAGGAGCTGGAACTCAGTTGGTTCGCAACTGAGTGCCATGCTTTGTGAGATTATTCAATGCATGTACACAAGGAAACTGATATCATTCTGTTCAATAAAAATGGTTCTTGTGAGACATAGACTGTGTCTGAAATCGCCCCCTATCCCCTACTCCCTATGCAGTGCACTCACTGTAGGGGTGTCCGAATACTCCATGTACTCTATATAGTGCACTCAAAGTATCCCACAATGCACTGCAAAAAGTAATGAGCATCAATGCACCCTAGACAAAATGGCACGAAGGGAGTAAATAGCGGCCAACCACGCCAAATAGTTACGTAAGCACATTTCACTTTTTGTCATGATTGTTGAAATGTATAATTATATCTTAATATAAGTACATATGTTATAACAATTTTGACGACGCCGACTCCAGTGTCCGAAATCCCGGCCGTTGCTGCTGAGTGCACTATAATTGAGTGCAGTATATAGGGTGTAGGGGATAGGGAGTGATTTCGGATATGTATGTAAGTAAGGTACTTATGGCAAGGGTCGTCCGATTAGATTGACATATGACTCCGGCGCCATTGTTACTTACTGCAAATCCCACTCCTCCAGCCATTCAGCAGGACTCCCTCCAGGGAGCAGGCGAATACGTAGGCAGAGATGGCGGCACACATGCAGTCCTCTCTGCTCTCACAGTTGCACGTGTCGTAGATACAGTTCTAGAAGGAAAGGAACATGGTTGACATGGCCATGCAGTCAAACTCCAACCGGTCAAGACATACACTGGCAAAGATGGGACATGTGAGTAAGGTTATAGTTCTGGCAGATGATTCCGAGCCCTTCTTGCAAAGACTACCAGATTCAGGAATAGCTTCTTTCCATCTGCTGTACTGCTACTGAACTCTGGCAAGAGCAACATCACTCACGGGTCGCGTAAACTGTGAGAGTGTTTTTTATGCTTCTTATGCTTTTATCATTTTATTCTTTTTAATCCATCGACAGCCAGGTGAAATCATGTGCCATGTAACAATGTATACCATCCTGTCATGTCATGCTGCAATGATTAATGGCTCTGTGCTGTCTGTCGCTAAATCAATTTCATTCATTCATTCATTCATTCATTCATAGACCAGAGCATACCATTGTTCTATTACTACAATTTCTCCACTGCAGTTGGAAGTGCTCCTGTTCCTTTGTTATTATTATTATTACTATTGTACTATTGTTAACATTACTCCTATGCTATTTGTGTTACATTGTTACTTTTACTGATACGATTAATATTACATTGCTACTGTTCCCTTGTTAATATTGCTATCATGCTGTTAGTACTACACTGTCCTAATACCACCATTGGTGTTACATTGTTTTCTTTTCTTGATTTATTACTTGTTGTACCAGGGGTGAACATCTGACCGAAATCAATTTCCATGTTTTGTGTGGCACAATTTTGGCAATAAAGTGATTCTGATTCTGATTATAACAAAGACAGGAGGAACTTTTAAAATTATTTCTGAAAAGAAAAAAAGTGGACAAGATATTTGTTTTAAAATGTGAAATAAAAAGAAAATATGTTTTGCTAGATTCTTAGTTTTGTTTTGAATGCTTGTTCTGGTCTCCAGGATCACCATCATCCTCATCATGTTCCGTCCCTATGATGGTGGGTTGGATGCCAGAGCATGCCAATCATTTCTGCCCACGACAATCTTGGTCGTCCTCTACACCTCTTCCCATCAAGTTTTCCATCCAGTGGAATTCTCTGGAAACTTTCCTTCATCACAATGTGGCCAAATAATTTCAAACATTTGGTTTGGATAGCACAATCCAGGATATAAAAATATAAAAATAAAGATTTCAGAGAGAAAACCTATTTCAGACTACCCTCGACCGTTGAAAAATTATCAAAAATGTAACCCACTATTTTCACTATTGACAACACAGCCCTGTGATGCTATATATATATATAGCAGACTTAGCTGTAACATAATAATATTGTATGTTGTTAGTATACTAACTCCCCCAACCCGGAGCTACTCGTCCTATGCCCCCCGGGACCTCCCTTAGCATGTGTACCTCCTTGTATGGTGCGGGGTCGACCACCGGGTGACAGCTGGAGAATGGGCCGTTAGCTTCTGCCACTTTCGAGCACCAGAACCGGGCATATTGCTCTGTTCAACACACATTCCAACGTTAAGAGACTTTGCAGTTCCATCAGACAGGCGACTGGTTCTGAGGGCAGCGAGTTATGGCCATTTAATATTTCATATTTTCAAATATGATGTATTAATATCAAATTGACCAATTGGATTAATGTCAGCACAAAACTGGTAAAATTACAATGATTCATCCTCTTGGCGATTATCGATTATTATATTCTTTGCCGACTAACTCTATGATCAGCACTAATACACAGGACTATATAAAGCAGTCAATTGCCTACGGTAATTAGCTGTGCAGCCTATTAGTGTCGGTTTAATCACTGCACCGAGAAATTTGAATATGATAATTTTACACCTGTGACACTAGCCCAAGGAGAAGAATTGGGATAGAATAGATAGAATTGGGGCACAGCATTAGTCACAGAGAGACAGGAATATGTTGCTTCGCAGATAATTGTGTACCTCCATTGACTCCATTGGAGCAAGGATTCCCAAAGCTCTGCCTGGCGTCGGGGCAGTCTGAACGTGCCTTCCAGGTGTTGGCAAATGAGTATGTTGAGCCTTCCCTCAGGCCGCTGGGACCAGTGGTGTCATCACCCATGATGTTGTTGTAGTTTCCACAAAGACCTGTAGAGGACAGAGGCAATGAAACATTTTTAACAAGCGTTCAAGTAGGATTTTGCCTAAAATAAAAAATCCAGGTTTTTTACATTTTGATTTTTTATTTTTTTACAAGATGAGAAATCGTCAAATAACTGTCAAAACAATAAATTGAATCATTACAAATATACGGACGGCAACAGCTGTGCACACTAACCGGCAGTTGTCCCCTGCATGTCTGTGTCCAGGGTGACAAAGACTTGCATGACGGGCGAGAGTTGAACCAGGAGCCTCATGCCCAGGTCCGTGGTGACCAGGATGTAGATAGACGACATCTTTGTGATGCTCAGATCCGCTGGGGGAAAACCACATTCAGAGGGTCTGAGTTGCCAGAATAAATAAAGTTATTTTTTGGGCTTGAGCGCCATTTTTCACTGTGACAGAGCAGAGAAACAGACCAGCAGCATACTTATACCGGAGATATCTCTGACTTTGCACTTAAATTTGAGCTTCAGCGTGAAAAACGCTGCTTCGGTTTGAATTGATCAATTGACGAACCGCTCAAATGGGCCTCAATTTGTTGGAAACGCATAAGCCACTTCTCCACTACAAAAACGGCCACAAGGGGGTGGTACTGTGGCCGCTGTATAGCATGAGAGAAGGGGTTAGGGGGGATAAAGGTGGCGGCCCCCCACTGGTGTCCTGCTTTGTTCTATTGATGCCTGCCAGATTAGGGGAGAGGGGGGGGCACACGCCCCCCCTCCTGTGATTGGCCGGGCACATTGCGTTACCGCCTCTGAGTGTGACCAATCGGCGACCAGCAAACGTGGCCACGGACGGCCACATTCCAGACCCACATCTCAGTGGGTCCTGAAACCTGGTGTGGCCTGGCCGATTTGTGCTCGCGGAGAAGCAATTTTCCGGGTGGATGTGCATGTGAACCTTGCCATGCTGGCCTTAAGTACACCTGTTGAGAAGCGGCTACAGTTAAGCTACGGTCTCTCATGATAAGTTGCTGTATAAATGACACAGTAATGGCTGACTTGCAGGTTGCCCAAAGAAGTGGCCCACAGTTATGAGTTGTTTTTACGTCCTTGAGCAATCTATTGCGTATTATGGGACTATATGTCTGTGTGTTTTCTGACTTACATGTGATCAGTGGCAGCTGAGACACAACTTTGTTCACATAGACTTGGCCGGTGGCACGGATCTTAACAACCTGTACGTTGATAGGAAGGAGAAGAAATTGTGCCAGTTAAAACAATTAAGCATTTAGCCGCAGGCCGCGGGTGGGATGAACAGGATTGAGTAGGAACAGACTATGCACTCAAATGACAGCAGTTAAATTACAAACTACAAAAAAAAATATAAACTGTAGTAGTTCCTTTAAACTTTGAACTGTAGTGCCTTACGTTAAAACATTTTTAAAAATGTTAACTAGATTTCATATCAAGACCTCTTGGCAAGATGTTAAAACGGCTGTATACGGCCGATGGAAATACTTTTGCTAGAACGTGGACAGAGAAGAAATTCCGCAGAATGTACACTGAATAAGACGCAGTTAACCCTTTGGGCGCCATCACATTTTATGGTTATCACAAAAGAGAAAGCAGACATCCTCCACTTTTAAATTATACATTTGAATTAATTCTACAATATTTTAGTTGAGTTCAGTAAACATGTTTCAAAATGTAGTCACTCACAATTACATTTTGAAACATGTAAACTAAATTATGTTTAGATTCATGCACTTTTTTTAAAGGCTGTACTGTGCTTTACTGTAATCAGATTACTGTAATCAGTTTACATGCACTCTGCTACTGCCCAATCCTGTGTTCCTAAAAATGATTTTGTAAGAGAGAGGTGCAAAATTAATTCTCTACATTGGTACGACTTAATAGTCCAAACTGGACCGAGGTATGAAAATTATTTTATATCAGGGTCATTTCAAAAGATCATTTTGATCAAATCATTTTTAGGAACACAGGATTGGGCAGTAGCAGAGTGCATGTAGTCTGATTACAGTAATCTGATTACAGTAAAGCACAGTACAGTAAATACGTGATACAAAAAAAAATGATACAACACGGGGTACCGAGCGCTACCAGGCTGCTAGACTTGGGCAGGCACTTTTTTTTAAAGGCAATCTTACTTGAGTGGGGCTTTGGTTGTCTTGCGCAGACACACCCAGTGTGATGGACCTCAGGCAGGTCTCTCTGTTGGACAGACCACATTGGTCCAAGTCCACCAGAACAGCAAAGAGCGTCCCCTGACGTGACAAAGACAGCATGCATCAATCCTTAAGTTTAGACCAATGGACACCGCACCTAACGCGACCCCATCCATGTTAGTGGCGCTGTGTCTACCACAGCGTCCGCAGTGTCGTGAGTTTGACTACGCTCGTCGACTTGTCTGCAATGTCTACCCCCGATCTCTTTAACCCAGTTTCGGAATAATCCTATCCAATAAAGATGGAAAAACGGCGCTGACGCCGGAAAAAATAACTTTAAAAAAAAACATTCGTAGTTGTAAGAGGTCTTCGTTGTGGTCTGACCAGGGCTCCGAACCGGTTCAAAAAACAAAAACGAAAACAAACAGAATTTTGCGGACTTTTATGAGGAGCGGAAAAGAAAGCGAAAGCAGCCTTCTTCAACTTTTCCGGAACAGAAACGGAACATTATGAAATCCACAAAACCGGTTAAAACCTTTTTTTTCGTTAACATATCCTATGTCTGGGAGACTATTTCCGGTTGTGCATCCATCCAACTTTCACTATCTGTCAGCATCCCCATGTATCTGGTGCTCCATTTTGTGGACAGACGAGGAAGCGAATGTGATGGCATTTCAAACCCGGTTTTCACGTTAATACAGTTGCACTGAAGTTTGAAAGTCCACTAAATATTTTTGTATGAACAATAACTAAACGTAACATTGCACAATATAAGGAACTTTAAGAACAAACCAAATGTTTGCATTCCGAACTGGTTCAGGTGGCGGAACGGTTCAAAGAATGAAAACGTTAAACAAGACCTGCCTGAACCATTCGAAACAGAGCGTTTTCAAAATAATTTGGTTTTCAAGCCCTGGTTCTGACTTATCTGTGTCTTATAAATTCACAATTTAATAATCTATATGCAACCCAGTGCATTTAATCAACTGAGTTAGACTTACGAGTGAATGAAGCCATTCAATGATTTGTCTGTATTTCATCAATATTTATGCTAAACGGTGAGCGAAGCAATGTGTATAATGGGATATTGGTCACAGAGTGAGCTATGGTGAGCAGATTTTTGGTGAGCAGATTTTGAAACAAAGAAGTGTGCGTTTTGTGTGGCAACTTGACACCTCTGACTCACCCTGACCAGTGTGTAGGAGCAACCACCATGGAAGGTGTAGATCTTTCCGTCGAAGGTGTTGATGTGAGCGCCACCCTCCACAGAGCAGGTGCTGGGGCAGTTTCCTTCAGAGCATCTCCACCGCCCATTTCTGCACTCGCTGTTTCCATTCATAACAAGTACTTAGGGTAATTTATAGATTGCAACCTTAATTAAAAATGAAAAGACTGATTACATTTTTACAACCTGCAACCAACGTCTCCACCTATTTCAAAAACTAAACTCTTTCAGTGTGAGAAGCACATAATCTTAAATTTTAACTTGGTGGTATGGCAATCTGAATGCAGAAGGACGGGCCAAGTTGCAGAGTCTCACCATGTGGAGCATGGCAGAGTGTAGCTCTCTCCTGATTGGTAGACTTGTCCTTTACGCCTACAAGGGCACTCGCTGACCGGCACACAGCCGCCATTGTTGATGTCGTCAAAGACCGTGCCTGGAGCCGGAGAGGAAGTTTCAGTGGTGTAGTTTATACAAGGGTGGAACATTCCCCCACACACACGATCGTAGTACACAGTAAATTTTGAAGTGTTAAATATCCAGTGTCAAAGTTCATTGACTCTTTCAGAGTTATTACAACAACAGAGAGAGTTGAATATTTACTAGTGTTGGTGTTAATTTGCAGAGTTACAAGGCACTGTGTCAATGAGACTCTACAAAACCCCGCCCAAAGCCCTGCCCACCTCATCCTCTCTCAAACTTTAGAGGCCGCCATTTTCATTGCGTCGTGACTCATGCGCCACCCGACCATTGGCACGGACCAAGCTTCGGCTCGGACCCCAGGGGTTTGGGTCGCAGCTGCGCTCAAGCCGCCTCAGCGTGTCGCAGGCCCTCGCGGCCTTCGCCCGCTGAGATGCAGACTCCCGTCCCTTTATGGGCGTGGCAGCGGTGCTACCATCTGTGCCCTCCCTGGGGCATACGGATACCGATTGTCTCAGGTCGACTTATAACACTATGGAAATAATTAATTTAACACCCAATCTGATAAGGACCATATACACTCGGACACAGTGTTAAATTTAACTCTTTAAGTGTTGATTTAACACTGCAAAATATACTGTGTGTGGCAGCGTGACTTAATATTGTTTAGGTAACAGGGGCATGATTTGGCATATAAAGCGCATGCGTTATCAACATTTGGGTTGTAGCAAAGACTATATGTAATCAAGTTGTAGTAATGAGATTATAAAAAGAAAGTGTACTAGTGTAGTCCATTACAGCTGATAACAGAGTACTTTCATAAACTGTGTTGATCAACACTCAACAAGTTTTTATATAGCGGCAAAATCACAGAGGCGCTTCACAAAAGTGATTTCGTTTTTAGATGTAGATTTAAGGAATATAGCAGCTATTTACCTAACTACCTTTGAACATTTCCCAGTTAAGGACGGTAATTTTGGATTGGTTAGAGAACTCCTTTAACGGAGGACTGGAAAGAAGAGAAAAGAAAGAAGAAAAAGGAGATCAAGACTTTCAATCAGTCTCGATCTCTGCCTAGTTAAAAAAAAAATACCTACAGTTTTTGATTAGTTGTCGTTAATGTTGATTTGTCATATCATGAAGGGCTCAACAGCGCTGATAGATTAGCATGCTGTATGCATGACTGGAAATTAGACGTTTCCAAGCATTTCACAAATGTCATGAAGTGAAAAGACGCAGGGGAAACTCTCTTGGCCCAAACGTTGTTGAGCTTGTCGTCAATAAAATGATCTTTTGAGCTACGTTATGCAAAGACCAGATAAGATAAAGTTAAGATAAAATAAGATTGGCAGAGAACATCTGTGAGTCGACTAGTCTGGAGGTGAAGGAAATGCTGAGAAAGATTTCCCTTTGTTAATTAGCTTCCTTCCTATTGGCTATGCAGGATTGGCTGAGCTTTTGCTACCCACCTCCTCCCCTGGCTCCACCTTGTTGTGTATAACATGGCATGATATTCTTGTCATGTTACCTGGTTCTGTTCAAGGGGGAAATATTCATCCTTCTCTGTCTCAGGCGAGAATTCCCTATCCGCAGCTGATCCTCCGAGCAGAGCCATAGCACCACAATCTCTTGTAATATCTGTGTTTCTTGACATGAATGGCTCTGACAGAAATGACTATGGAACTCAACTCAACAGATTTTTATATAGCGCCAAAATCGCGCCGGAAGCTGCCTCAAGGCGCTTTGATTTTGTTTTTAGATTTTAGTTTAAGAAATATAGCAGCTGTTTACCTAACTTCCTTTCAACCTTGATTGCTCAGTTATGGACTGTAATTGGGATTTGTTACAGAACTCCTTTAACGGGGGACTGGAGAAGAGAGAAGAAAGAGGTGATCAAGATTTTCAATCAATCTCAATCTTGGTTGATTTTACTTAGCCTAGTCAAAAGATTTTACTTAATTGTTCTTAATGTTAATTGTTTTCATTTACTTTTAGCTAGTTAACAGAACTCCTTTAACATAGGACTGAAGATAAGAAAGAAGATAATACAAGTTGAAACATTTCATTTCATCCAATATCAACTTTTTATGACTGCCAGTAGAATGTCTTTACCTTCTGGGCAGTAGCATCCGTCATGGCAGTGGAAGTCACAGGTTTCGCTGGCCTCGGGGCTGCTGCAGGTGTTGGGGCAGGCTGTGCCACAGTCCTTGAACTGCATGCCGGATGGACATTCACGCTCTGCATGGAATCAGCATTGAAGTTTAATGAAACAATCATACCTGACTTTTTGGATACTTCTTTACCAATGAAGCCAATAATGACCTTCTTGAAGATTTGCCCCAATTCGAGCTTACAATAAAACAACATAAACTATTATTAAGTGGCCTTAAAATGTATTGGTATAACTTTTATTATTATTATTATTATTATTATTATTATTTATTGCTACAATTAACGCTGGATGAGAAGGTAAAAGTAAAAGGTACTGACGGCAGTAGCTGTCTCTCCAGCATTATTATTATTATTATTATTATTATTATTATTATTATTATTACTATTATTATTATTATTATCACTAACACTGGATGAGAATGTAAAAGTAAAAGGTACTGACGGCAGTAGCTGTCTCTCCAGCATTATTATTATTATTATTATTATTATTATTATTATTATTACTA
>OMKY01166648.1:3729-17896 GCA_900302395.1 Bregmaceros cantori
ATTTTTGAAAATGTTTACTTCCTATGGGGGTGACATTAGCGTAGTGGTTATGGACACCGCACCTAAAGCGCCCCCATTCATGTTTATGGCGTTGTGTCTACCCCCGCCTCCGCAGTGCGGCAAGTTCTATGCTTAATTGCTTAGGTAGCAATTGCTATTCTATGAGAATCTATGCAACTCGCCCTATGAGAATCTATGCAACTCGCTCTATGAGAATCTATGCAACTCGCTGGATTCTGTGCAGCTGTTAGCTCAGTGGATGTTCCAGGTGATTAATAATGTCTTCTGGTATTCTTATAAATATCCTGCAACTATACAAAGCCCTTGGAGTGTGGGCATTGATGGAAATAAATCACACATACATTAAATATTATTGTTCAAGATTGTCACTGGGAGCGGGACTTGCGCATCACTTCTGCCTGTGTTGAAGCCGGGACCCTGGTAATCCCAGACCGAGATCGTCTTTCATGCTGTGCGATGCACGAACAACTAGATTGTACTGGCTTTCCAGGAGAATATCAAAACATTCAAGCCTGGGCGGCACGGTGGCGCAGTTCATTGCTGCCTCACAGCTAGAAGGTCCTGTGTTCGAATCCCAGCCCGGACAGGTCCTTTCTGTGTGGAGTTTACATGTTCTCCCCGTGTCTGCGTGGGTTTCCTCCGGGCACTCCGTTTTCCCCCACCACCAAAAACATGTTCTAGTTAACCTGCTCCAGTCAGTGCCTGGCCAAGGCACTGGCTCAGAATCTGGAGTTGGCCACCGGGTGCTGCACCGCGGCTGCCCACCGCTCCTCAGGGATGGGTTAAATGCGGAGGATGAATTTCACTGTACATGTGTACAAATAAAGTACATTTACATTAAGCCTAAGCAAAGTCGTCAAGAGAAGCACAACCATCTTGATGTTGTTGTTTTTTTAAGCTTTTTGCCACACTTGCTTTTGGTGATTCTGTGGTGGCCCAGCAGTTCACAGTAGGAGCAGACAACCTCCAAACACAAGCCTTGTTTGGTGAGTTTTACGTTTCCTGCTAATTTTCACTGCCTTGCAAAGGGCGACTGACACAAGAATGTGCTTAATTAGGTTGCGAGGGCTCCAACATGAGGTTGCTTATTCGGAAAAGATAGAAGAAAGCACACAGGCCGGAGAGTGAGAAATTCACTGATAGTGCGTCCGGACTGCATTACATATTAGCCATTACCACTGGCAGTAGTTTGCATGCGTTGGCATTAATAGCATGCGTTCTATGTATTTATGGATGTGTATCATTCCCTATCCCCTATTCCCGATCCCCTATATAGTGCACTCACTTATAGTGCACTCAACAACAACAGCTGAGATTTCGGACACTAGACAGAGTTGGTGCCGTCAAAATTATTACAATATGTATAATTATAAAATATATAATTATAAAAATTCAACAATCATCGCAAAAAGTCCAAACTCAAAATTAAATATAAGTAAACATTTACTCCTTCTTTGCAATTTTTAAAAACGCCTATGGTTTATATTGCTTTGTCTAGGGTACATTTAAGCTCACAACTTTTCGTGGTGCATTGTGGGATACTTTGAGTGCACTACGTAGAATCAGAATCACTTTTATTGCCAGGTCGTGGATAAACACAGACGGGGAATTTGACTTCGGACAATCGCTCGACATGGTACAATATGTAGTAACACAGTAAGATATGGCACAATGACAAAAACTATATTCAAACGCAAGTACAGCAAATAGATAACCCAGTAAATGTAACTTTAAGTACATGGAGTATTCGGACATCCCTTAATTAACAAAATGATTATTAACATTAACATTATTAAAATTAACATTATTAAAATTAACAAAATGATGTGTGCCCATATAGCGAAGGCCTACTATAGGGAATAGGGAGCGATTTCGGACACAGCCATTCAGTCACGTTAAACGAGTTTACACACTAAATACAGGGAGCTGACATTTTGAAAATACGACCAGGGGTCCTCAGATCCCTGGTTAAGAATGGGGGTACAAGAATATTCAAAATTGAGAAAGAAAAAAATGTTTCTACAGTTTAAAGTTAAACTACACTAGTTTGGCTGGATAGACCAGCTTTCAAATCTGCATGCTTGACATGAACTCTAGCTCTGCTTTGTGGTTGGTGTGTGTGTGTGTGTGTGTGTGTGTGTGTGTGTGTCTCTCTCTCTCTTTGATGAGCAATGTTTCCTAATTGCATCTTTACACAACAGTCATGGGCTTTGGCCAAGTATGTGTCTTTTGTTTCAAAATACTTGTGTAGCAAATTCTCCCAAGCTCTAAGTTGATGGATTGGGGGGGATTTAACCAACAATAGACTCACTCCATCAATGCCACAATGTTTGATTTGAACAGTAAGTTCAAATCCCTTCTAATATCTGCCACTTGCTCATGCCTGTGAATCCTGCCCAGTAACCGTTTGAGTGCCAAGATTTCTTGCCACGTGTCGTTGGCAGAGTGGTTATGGACACCGCAGCTAACACGCTCCCATTCCTGTTAATGGCGCGGTGTCTACCGCAGCGTCCATATTGCCGCGAGTTCTCCTCCCCTCGTCGGCTTGTCTGCGATGTCTACCCCAAATCTCTTCAACCCAGTTTCCGACTGATCCTATCCAAAACGGCACTGATGCCGGAACGTGCCGCATTCTCATGCCGGTGACGGGAATCGATCTCATGATAATGGAATGCTCTGTGAGACTCAGGGAGAGGCACAAGAGTTTATGGGGCTGGATGAAGCGGTAAAACCGCCCGCGCCACAGAGCCAGCCCCTCCACACACCCACGCCCTTTCCCAAAACATGTGGAAGATTTGATTATAATGTGTTTAATATTAATTTAAGTAATCAAAGTTTTTATGGCTGTAACATGTGACCAAAAAGTCAGAGATGGAAAGTAATACTCCTTAAGTACGAATACTGCATTACTGTACTTAAGTAGATTTTCAAGTATCTATTCTTTTAGAAGTATTTTTTTCCGTGCTACCCAGTAGCTCAGTTGGTTAGGCAGAGCGCTGGAAAGCACGCATATGCCTTAATGGCGCGGTGAGTCGGTGGTTCGAATCTCGCCACCGACGTATTTCCTGCATGTCTGCCCCCCATCTTCACCTGTTTCCGCTAACCCTAGTAAGTAAAGCTTGGAAAACAGCCTGAATGGGCTGGAAAAAACATTAAAAAAGAAATAATTTTTTCCTTAAATACAAATACTGCATTACTGTACTTAAGTAGATTTTCAAGTATTTATTCTTTTAGAAGTAATTTTTTTAGTATTTAAAAAAACGTAACCCTGTCATTTAAAATGAATCATTAAAATAAAGCTGAAATAACCATTCTGATTCTATCAACCGAAATGGCAAACAGTGTTTGGCACTCCATTTATCGGGTGCCAATGGTCGAAGCACTTTTCTCCATTCTATCTGCTTTATTAGGCTGCGAGTGTGTGCATAGGTGTTTTCAGCAGTATGTGAATGTGGTCATGTCTGCCTTTCGCGCGCAACAGTTATTTGGCACAGTAAAGCTTCCAGGCAAGTCAGGCCATGGAAGAAATGTGTATGAGCAAGACATAGAGAGAACGAGAGAGAGAGAGAGAGAGAGGGAGAGAGAAAGAGAGAGGGAGGGAGAGAGAGAGAGGGGACACCAGTGTGCCCTCTGGTTGTGCTACAGACGTTTAGCCACAGCCAAAGACTGGGTTAGCGCCGGACAACTTGATGGCTGGCGAGTCACCGGGCCGAGTGGAGGATTTTTTTGCTTGCTGGGCTTATATACGGTTATTTTTAAAAGAACACACCCCCTTTGCTTATTACAGCGCTTTACCCCCTCGCCGCCCACCCTCGACCATTCCTTCTTCCACGCCGGGCCCTACTCAGGAAGCCAGCTTGGCGCGCTTTCCTGCTCGCACGCGGGCCGACGCAAACAGAATCAAAGAATGACAGCATTCAGGTTCCACACACACACACACATACACACACACATCCTACCTCTTCTCTGCTGCTGCGAGAGGAAAGGGACGGGGGTCTGGAAGGGGGAGTGAGATGGGGGTGGCACTAAAGGGATATTAAACAGAAAGGCATGACATGCAGCCGCGGAAAGTCATTTCAAAAGGACCATTGCGTCCAATTGCGAATTTCAAACTGGTGAAATTTGCAGGATAATACACAGAGATGGTGATGAAGAATTGATATATTGATGTGAATAAAAGTGTTGTAAAATATTTGCTGTATGAAATAAATAAAACCCTTATTGCTGTGAAAAACATGTTGATCAAGAAATGTGGCAGCAGAAGTCAGGGTGCCCTGCTCTCAGGGACACTCGATCAATAGTTCCAGTCATGCACTGAAGTGCGTCATTACAAATATTGCTACATTACTGTCAATATTACATAAACAATTTGCGGCTATAAAAGCTGCTGTCTTGTAACCAATAAACGACTTCTGCAACGGCCAACCAAGCTGTCTGTGTCCCGAGTGGATCCTTCCTGTGTCGACTCACTGCTCGTTGGGCTGCTGACACGCCCCCTTTCTGGGTGAGACTACTATGGTTTGAGCTGCATAGGCCTATACTTGATAAGCGTTATCCCCGTAGTAAGATGTTTTTTTACATAAATGGCAAATGTGTTACTTTGTTACTGTACTTGAGTACATTATAGAGTACAAATATTCTTACTTATCAAAAACAGGCTTGTTATATTGTATTATAGACTATATAAATATACTGTATTTAGTTTGTGTAATGACACCGATGAACAAGAACTATTAAGATTAGGTAATGCAGCCTAATGTAAAAACTACTGTATATGTGACATTTTGCACAAAATGTATCTTTACACTAACATGACAAGCTAAATAAATATAATTATTTCCTGACGTAAGAGGCTAATTTTAAAATACTTTTAAAAATACTTTTGAGTTTCAGAGTCTGTACCTTTTACATTGACTCAAGTAAATATTTGGATCAGTACCTAGTTGAAGCTTGTCACGGGCGTCAATTTATCTATAGTTGACGCTAGTGCTAAGTGGTGTTTCAATTCGAGTTGATCCTGGTAAGTGAAGGGGGATGGAGGCAGTGGCTGGCAGAGCTGGAAGAATGGAATATCGATGATGCCGTTATTAATTGTTGGTTTCCCAATGACGCGGTGCTGCGTCATACTAATGCTCATTTTCATAGATTTTTTAAAAATATTGAACCGGACATTTCACTGCGTTTATTTCTTTCATAAGCGAGTTCAGAAGTCTGTCTAAACAGGAAAAAATGGCCCCTCGTCGATTGTCACTTCCTGGGGCTGGAGCTGTGACGTCAACATGTCCGATTCACCGGGCTGGCTGGAGTGAATGGCCGATTTTAACGTTCTGTGGTCGGCCAGGAAAAGTTTGTTTTCACCGCTAACAAACAGAGCCGCAAACTCGCCGAGCGTGGCCGTGCAGCGAGAGGGGATTCCCACAGCTGGGACAAACCAGGTCAATTGGCCAGCAATGGAAGTAGGACCAGGGAGCTTTCTCACGTGAAGTATTGACGTAAGTTTTACACTTTGATTTTCTTGACAAATGACATACCGTTGTTTTCAGCACAAATGGGCTATCCGGAAATATATATCTTGGAACGATTGGGTCATTTGTAAGTTCAAGTTCAGGTATTGAAAAAAAAACAAATGGGTTTTTTAGAGTCAAAGCCGATTCTCGGAAATTACTGGATCAAATTCTCCCAAACTTTTACATTTCATAGCACAAACAACCATATGCATACTGATTAATGTTATATCATTTTATAAGAATGTTAAATTAGGTAAAAAAATTAAATGAAAAATAATGTGAAAATGCTGAAAACATTAATAAGGATTCTTATTTCTTATTTGATTCTTATGGTTATTTGACACATAGTAAATCACCTAAAAGAGAGCCTGTTCCAGGCTTGGTCATTAAAGGGTTAATGCTTCACACTCATGAATCAAATTCTCGCAGCATACTTTATGGAAGAAACATGGAGACAGACAAGCTACACAGCGTGGAGGAAGGAGGACAGAGCATGTGGACGGACCATGCCATGCCGAGCACTGAGCTGGGCTCCTGCAGAGTACGGCTGCAGCTCCCCGCCGCCTCCAACTAAGCTTGTGACCCCAGCTCCCACGAGTATCTGTGCGCTGTCTCTCCCTTTGGTTGCGCACCGGTGCAGAAACACTCGGAGGAGTCCACTGAGCACAGCGAGTAAACGTAGCACATGGCTCTAGACGTATGACTCTTTGAATGGCATTGACATAATACATTCGGATTGGCTACCGAGCTGTGACGTGTCGCTTCTGCCGAGCGCCTTGGTGCTCAAGTTCAGTCTCCCGCGTCAACGCCTAGCTCATTCCTGCATCTGCCCCCCGCAAATTTCCGCAGCGTCAATGCTGTGTCTCTTCCCATCCACTTACAATTACATGGTATTTTTGGGACTTTTGACACCTGTGGCAAGCATCACAGGTGTCCACAAAAAATGTCCATTGGCCATTGGTGAAGCTTTTCCATTCTGCTCGAAGGATTAGAGCAAGCACCACTGTCACGCCCCAGTCAGCCTCTGATAGACAGCCTTCATGTAAGACACAACACTGCATCCCTTTGTGGGCGTTCTTCATGATGCTAATTAACTTTGCAGGTGTGCCATTAGTCTCCACAGCGTCTCCTGGTCCACGCAGTAAAACATTTCAAAATTTCCATGGCCTGTTCAATTATGATTCTGAATGTGGTTATCTGGTCTGCACTGCATGGATTGTTCCTGAAGCAAGCCTGGTTTTCTCTTAATTCCGTATCTGCCCTTTGAATCCTGTCTAGAAGAAAACGATTTCCGGACTTTCTGGATATACTTTCCGGGAGTTGAGAGCAGCATTATGCCTCTGTAGTTCTTACAGCCCCCGAGGTCTCCTTTATTGGCAATCTTGACAATGATGCCACCTCTCCAATCTGATAGAGCCATTTCTTCTTACCAGATAACTTGGCATGAGTTGGTGAAGCATGTTTGTCTTGAGGGCTTTGCAGGGTACAAAAACTCAACACAACACCGGACGTTAGAACTGATCATCATATACATTTTTTTTGTAATGCAAGATTTTCTGTACCAGTAATATACGTCAGGGTGCTCCTCAACGAAAAAAAATATTTAATCTCCGACTTTTGCTGAAATAATCTGTGCTCATCATCGACATTTTCCTTCACTACACTTCAAGAAAATTAAACTTTTATAATTAGGCGGGGGCTGCCAAAGATGGTTGCATTAGGGTCTACAGAGTGATGAAAGGTATGCAGAAAAAGTAATGTGTTAGATTACTACTTACTGGATATCAGTAACTAGTATTTTAGTTACTGGCATCACTGACTATAAAACCGAATTATAATTTGTCATGTATCTGTATTCACACTACACATTCCATTTAACCAACATCCACATTCATTTATTCCAGAATCATTGTTGACATGTCTCCGATCAGGAGAATCCCCTACACAGACCCAAATGAATCTGTCTGTACTTCAATACCATGCATGATATGGTCCAGCGTCCCCAACGAGATGAAGCTGTGTGTAAATTAGCATCTCCAAAGGGCAGCAGAGGTTTAGTGTTATGGGCCGCTGAGTAACAACAGGCTGGCACCACTGTGCTGTGTGTGTAGTTAACGACCACGCGGGGGCCAGTCCATGGCTCCCGGCTGCCGCATAACACTGGCCACGCTTGTTGACGTTGCTTAACCGCGACCTGCTTGATGGTGCGTAAAGAGAGGAGAGAAGAGAGAGCGAGTACAAAAATCAACAACGCACTCTATTAACAGACTTCAGCAGGGTCACATGATTGTGCCGACCTGCTGCGCTCTGCGCTTCTTTGAGTAATGTTGTAAAGGTACTTTATTTAGTCACACATACATACACGTAGAGTGAAATTCTCTCTCTCTCCTCTCTTTCAAAGAAAGCAATCCTAAAGAAGGGTCATTGGCAAGCTAATGTTTTATGTAGATATATATGAAGCTATTCCGTTGTTATCGAAGGGCCCATAGGTTTGTTTTTATATCTCTCCTATTATCTAGCCATCTCTCTTCACCCCTCGCTATTTTTATCAGTTGTTCATCTCTGTCTTTTTTCTCTCACTCAGTGTCACACACACATTAGGCGATTGGCTATTGATAAGGAGATTGGCTAAAGCTCAGTTGAAGGGTGAGGTTTGACTCCTGGCTCCGATAGTCTCCATTCGCTGCCATTGCTGCGTGAGTGACTGGGATTACTAGAGTATTAAAAAACAAAAACATACCCCTCCACCCTATCCCTTCCTCCCTTTTATTAACTAGGGACTGTCTATCGTGTACTCATCTTCTTTGACGTTCAGAGCTTTGCAAAGCGATCTGCATACAAAGCTCCCGTGCCTTAAGTAGACACTGGTTGTGTTCGAAATCGTTCCCTATCCCATAGTTTAGGTCATTTAAAAAATGTCTCGGGTTATATTGCTTCGTCTGGGGTACAACGATGCTCGTTACTTTTTGCTGTGCATTGTGGGATACTTTGAGGGCACTATATAGGGTACACAGAGTTTTCGGACACCCCTATAAAATGGTGTGCGCCCCATATACTATCCCCCACTATATAGAGAATATTGAGTGATTTCGACACAGCAACTGTATAACACAGCTGGGGTAACACAGTGTCCTCTTCAAATCAGGAAGAGGTTAACCTATCCCCAAGTCGAGGCTACACAGTTTTTACATGCGCCCAGTGCGCAGGGCAAACTCCACCAGATGCATATAGCCCTTAGATGCCAGTGCCGACTAGATAAGCCTCGTACAGTCTCTGAGACCGAGCATCATCTATTGTACGCGCACTGCGCTGGAAGCGCAACTAAGTGAATTACCCATGATGCACTGCTCAGACACACAGCTTGCAACTGCATTTTTTTTACGTCCCGTTTGGCTTCATTGGCTGTGACTGCGGTGAACAGTGCACAAAACAACAAAATCCAGCCTGCCTCTCTGACGTCGGAATATGGCGCCTTGTTTTGTTTACTACCCGGGATAGACAGGGAAATTTGGAAAAACAACTGTTTGTTCCGCGTTGCGATTAACACCGGTGTCTTGGTCTTAGCCTCAATGTAAGGCTAAGACCAAGCAGCTTCCAACTCTCCAGCTAAAATCCAAACTTTTTGGACAAGACTAAGATGAAAATGTTGATAGTGTGTTTGGTTGTGTGTATGTGTGTGTGTGTGTGTGAACCCCCCACCCCCACCACCCCCGTTCGTACACTCTTAACATGGCACTATAACCACAGCAGCATGTGGATATAATTGTGCTAACGTTGCGCCTTCTTCGGGAGGAGAGTGGGGCAAGTTTCAATTTATTAGCTGTTAACACCAGGAATCAGAGAAAGTCTACGTCGTCACGCCACCCACCCACACGTGCGCATACACACAGACGGTATGCTCAGAGTTTGGGGTTGACTGTGGAAGTGTTCCAGAGTGTACGTGCCTGCGTGTGTGACTCCTCCAACATGCCAAAAAAGGAGCCTTTTTATTTGATGAATGGGACCGGACAGGGTTCTACGTGGCTGTGAAAATGGTCGGGCACTGCAGAATATTCACAGACAGGCGCAAGGAACCTCAGAGCTAAACTACTAAACTCATGTCGACCTTTTCAGCCAGCCCCGCACAGATTTTTGAAATAATCTAGTCATTTCAATGTGGAAATTATATGCACATTCACACACCAATGCCGGCGCTTGACCACGGTCCATTGGAAGAATCTTGGGATTCTTGCCCATGCCACACTGCAGAGCCTGTCGTAGCTGTGATACGACCCACCAAGCTTTCGCACTTCAACCCTCCGGTCGCTGGAACGGCTCGTCTCCCAACTGAGCTACAGCCAGCCCCCATTGACTACCCTATAGAGATTTTAGGATTTTACCTTTCCCCACCGTATATTAGTAAATTACAGTTTCTTAAAGGAAACCACCTCCGAAAATTATATATGATGGATATTCCGAAATCCCAATGTTGTGAAATTTAGGGCTGAATTTCGGAAGATAAGGATTTCGGAATATAGGTCGTTCACCCATATTTTGTTGCAAAATATTTAATTATGAATGCTATACTTTGGTTATTTCTTAATATGATTAATTTGTTTATATAAACAAATATGATTCAATCTATTCATAATGATGAATTACTGGTTTTGTTAATTATTATCCATCACAACACCCCATCTCGGAACCTGTGTTCCATGCTGGCCTCCTCCTCATCCCCTGGCCTAAATGAAAAACCTTCGGTGACAGAGCCTCCAGTATGGCTGCCCCCACCCTCTGGAATTCCCTACCTGCCTAAATTTACCGTTCTCTTTCTCTGGACAGCTTCAAAGCAGAACTTGAAACCCATCTTTCTTCCCTAGCTTTTCTCAAATAGATAGTTCCTTCCTGGTTATTTTTTCTCTTTTTCTTTCTTTTCTTATTCATCTTTTTTGGTGTTCTTTTATGTTTTTCTCTCTTGCCGTTCCTTTAAAAAACAACCTTGAGTTTTGTGAAAGGCGCTAAATAAATTGCTATTATCATTATTATTATTGTTATTTTCTTGTATGTTCTTCTGCATGTTGTGTTAGAATAGCAAAATCTATAGAGTAGATGGTAAACATAAATGTAATGTACCTGCTTTGCTGGATGATCCTGAAGTCTGGGCACCCACTAACAAGTCGCCAAGTGCTGCTCTGAACGTTTAGGGCAAATAGACGAGTTCAGCGGGAAGTTCCGGTAAGAATTCTGGGCTGAATATGACTTCCGGTGCTCTTCCGTCGCTGTGTTCTGACTTATTTTTGAACTTGTCACAACACAAACGCATAATTCAATTATCTGTGAAACCTGTTCCATTTACTCAATTTTATCGGGTATATGATTGAATGCAGCCATCACACTGGTCCAGAAGAACATGTGACGATACCGTGTGAGCAACTTCAAATTCTATTTTCCAAATGTCTGCCCCCTGTTTTTAGCACGTACACTCGTCTATAGATGGAGCGTGTCCAGATGATGTTACTGAAGGAGAGTTGAGTTTATAACCTTAATGTCGGTAAAAAAAAAAAATAACAGTGGGGCGAAGGGCCCATGTTTTTCCTTCTATGCTGCCTAGCTCGGCCGGCCAGACCCCACTCACGCATTTGAGCATGCCGACCTAAACTGTGCCAGCTGTTCAAACACTCGAACCCGGGTCTCCGGGACACAGGGCTCCCTCAGTGTTAAGGAGCCCCGGCGCAAAGACCTGACGGAGTGATCCCGTCTGCGCGCACACGCTCCATCCACTGAACACACCTCAAAATGGCGACATTTGTAAAGACGCTAATAAAAACATTCCTGGAGTTAGGAATGCTCCCAGGTATTTCCTCCCCGTGCACCTGGTTACGATTCCTTGAGTGGCCGTCTGTTTCCACTGAAACCCGTCGCTGATTCGGGGCCGGCTGAATGGAGTCGTGTTATAAGGCCGAACACTTGCTTGCTGTTACAAAACGTTTCTTTTTCTTTCTTCCCTTTTTTTCCTGGAGCTTGTTGTGATGTTGAGTTGCCTTTTTCCAACGAGTTGTATGCAGACTCCAATAGTTTAGGTTTATAGTGTTTCCCTCCAGATCATATTATAACTTTTTTTTCAAGTTACACAAGCGCCATTTTCCCTTTTTTATTGTTAGGGTTGATATGAAGGGTAACGGGAGAGTGGGTGCATGCAGCAGCAGATCTGCTGCATACTTATGTCGGTGAGGGGAAACAATCTCACAACAGCTGCATGCGTGGTGAACTCAACGCACACATGACTTTTTCTTTTTCCTTTTTCAAAGCCTACAAGAGAACGGTTGGTATTTCTTTGTTTAGGACATGCGCTACCGTTCATGCTTTCCAATAAGTTGAACTCAAACTCAAACTTTGTTTCTTTATATAGCGCATTTCATGCAGAGCAACACAAAGTGCTTTACAGAAACAGACACACATCCTGTAGGCTGATATACCAATGAAGGCAGCATACTAGTTATAAGCCAGGTTAAAGAGAAGTGTCTTGAGCTTCTTAAATGATGAAAGTAAAGTCCAAACTTCTCGTTTGCTTTCTTTTGTACAGAGTATCTGATGCAGCCCAGCCTCAGCCAGGTCATTTGAATTTGAGAGCCTTGCTGTAAACAGTAACAGAGCTAAGAGAGCGTCACACTGTGTCTTTTGCAAATAGCATAGGATCACCTCAGCAGCGCTGATAGAGTAAGGTGGTACAGAGCTGATGCCACACAGGATTCTATGAGTATCCCACCGGCATTAGTGGGTCGAGTTGGCCTCCTCACATCGAAGTGGCTAAAAATGCTGCACCTAATGCGGCTCCATTCATTCATAGTAATGGCGCTGTGGTTTTGATCACAGCGTCTGTCGTGTCGCAAGTTCTCCTCCCTCGTCGGCTTCACCCCAATCTTTTCAACCCAGTTTCCGACTAATTCTATCCAATGAAAATGGAAAAACGGCGCTCAAGCCAGAAAAATAACTTTATCTAATTGGACATGCTTATTTTCATGTGTTATGTTCTTTGAAATATTTGAGCACGGCGGATACAGGCTGTTTCATCACAATGCTACTTCATCACAGTAGAATTACGGATTAAGCCTAAACCTAACCCCTAACCCCTAGTCTTACTTCTATTTTCGGACTAATGTGACAAAGCAACCTGCTCCCGTTTAGACAATTCAGACATTTTGGGGGTAGCACGTACAGTCAAGCATAAGTGGTATACCTTACCACAGTTATGCTATCAATCGCCAGCAGCCTGTTACGATAGATGCATCAATAATAATTCATAATAAACTGACAACGTTATGCAAATATCGCTCTATGCCTGTTTGTCTGACCGTGATACTACCCCCAAAATGTCTGCCATTAGGTGATAGTTTCCATGTTCACTAATCACCTACCGAAACTTGCCTAACAGAGAGTGCTCACACACACACACACACACACATTGAAATTTATGAAGTGCACTGATATCAAGTGTCTGGTATATTCCTGTGAGTCATGGCCACTCGAGGTCTGTTGCCAACAGCCAAAATCTCTGCAACAAGCCCTGAAACACTGTGTTGCCATGTCAACTGGACTCATTCTCATGTATCCGTTCTACTTGTAAAATTGACGGGGCTATCTCTGAGCACTGGAAGTATTTGGCGACCACATTGCCCTAAATCTGTGGATGAGTAAACCATTACAGTCAGTTTGCCCAGGCTTGTACCATCAGTTTTCCTTTGGGGTGTTACTATAGTGGAAGGCATGCATGGACCAATTTGTATTTAATTACATTGGAATCTGCTTATGGTGGTCACGTATATAGTAATCAACTCATATCGATCCTTTCTGGACGTGTTTAAATGGACTGCAAGCCTAAATCCATAACTACGCCCCCCTAAGCGACGTCACTTCCTCATATGACGCGACACACCCCCGCCGCCAACAACCTTTATTTAAAACTCTCAGCAAAGCTATACAAGTCATGACTGGACTGTTTGCAGTGTGCACTGCCCGTGTCGCATTGTTGGACATTAAAAAAAAGTGGAAATTCGGTTTAGTTATCAACTGCTTATAGTGATCAAATTGAATCGGGACAAACGTGATCACTATAAGAGGATTACACTGTATTGTAGCGGTTCACATTTCTTGGGGAAATTTCATACCCACGTGGACACTGTGAGATTCTATGACCAGCACATTCATGCTCATATTTGGACTGGTGTAACTGTCTTTGTGTCTCATTGTGATGTCATCGACTCACCCCCTCCTCTGTCTACCAGACACGAGGGCATTCAGTGTTCCATTCTCATTCTAATTTGACTCTTGAAGAATAAAGAGCTTTTATGATAGAGGCTGTGTTCTTCCTTTACACACATCCCTCTACATTGTACCAATGCTCTTTGATATTGGGTAGATAATAGTGCATATGTAAATTAATATGATGACTAAATGGTTTTAAGTTGGGTAGATAATAGTGCATATATAAATTAATATGATGACTAAATGGTTTTAAGTTGGGTAGATAATAGTGCATATGTAAATTAATATGATGACTAAATGGTTTTAAGTTGGGTAGATAATAGTGCATATGTAAATTAATATGACGACTAAATGGTTTTAAGTTGGGTAGATAATAGTGCACATGTAAATTAATATGA
>OMKY01166880.1:8537-18555 GCA_900302395.1 Bregmaceros cantori
TCCTTCAGAGCCACTGATAGCAAATCCAGTTCCAGAAAATAAAAGTCCTGCCATGTTTTGGTTCTATCTCTGTACTGCAAACAGGCACAAATCAGCACCTAATTAGTGCAGCTCTCCAGTCATGTTGATCTGCTAGTCAGTAACAATACCTGTTTGCGGTGCACAGGTAGAACAAAAATGTGGCAGGAATTTTATGTTCTCGAACTGAATTTGCCATCTCTGCATGTGTCTGAGACATAATAATTATCATGATCTTGGAAAACTTTCAATGACAGTCATTTTCACAGCTAGATTTTTTTATCCGAGGTCACCAAACATTCTGCAGAAATTTCAAAAATAATAATTTAAAAAATTGTAGACGCAAGCGCCATTTTCTCATTTTATGATGAGAAAATATATGTATGGGGCTGGCTTGGAGCAGCAGTCTAACAGCTGCTAATTGTAAAATTGACTTGACAACATTTCCCATCATATCAATGTGCTTTGGCAACAAGCCTATGTTTTTATAGGACTGGGCAGCAAGAGTTACCCCCATTTCTACCAAATGTTAAATGCTTGAATGTGGACCCCAATCAAATTTCCAAGGGGGTGTGAAAGGTGAGGTCTTCACTGGCAGTAACAATATGCAAGATACATAAAAAACACAGCCAAGTTGGCGGTTGTATTGTGTCTTGAGCATACTCCTGGGCCTTGAATTGACTTACACCCAAACTAGCGTACTATATGGTGGAGGTTATTAATCATAGTCTTGTCTACATCATGTAAACATACACGCGTATCTGTGTGTAATCAGATAGGCCGCATAGGCACATACACACAATCGCAGAGGCACATGCACACAGGCACACACACGAACAGAGGCACACACAATCGCAGATGATCATACAAACTCACACACACACACAGGCTCACACATACACACTCACATCACGCTGACACACACACACACACACACACACACACACACACACACACACACACACACACACACCCTACATACACAGGCACACACTCACACACTGTCCTCGGTGTGGCCTGCTTCTGATTCCCCCGCCCTCCTCACAATACTGTGCCAACAGTGCACAGGAGTGGTGGTTATGTGTTCCATCTGCTTATTGTTTCTGGACCTCCATTGGCCGGCTAATTGAGTGTGGCATATCATAGTCGTATGTGTGTGAATGTGTGTGTGTGTGTGTGTGTGTGTATGTGTATTAGTGTGTCTTTATATGCGTGTATGTATGTTTGAATTTCCTTGGGCACAAACAAATTTCACACACACACACACACACACAAACAAAGACAAACACACACACACACACACACACACACACACACACACACACACACACACACACACACACACAATGACTTGTATTACCAGAATAATTCATTTTTCTAATGCAATTTTATGATACAATCTCACTTCACTATAAATGATTTGAATCGTGAGGAATAGTATTTTGTAAATACAACTGTTATTTTTATCTTAATGTTATTTGTCACCAGAAATGTGTTATTGTTGGTTTTTTTTCCGTTAATGTTAAGACGAAAGGGGGCGATCCCGTTTATGAGTCTTGGTTCTGCTTTTTTGTGGGGTGGGTGTCTGTCCCTGTCTTGTCTCGGCGGGCTTGCCATGTCGCACAACTCTACTAGTGCAAAACACAAAAAGATAAGGAGAACTACATACAAAAGCTCACTTTGAGCAATATCCCCTCTCGGAATAGCGAAAAACATTATTTTGAATCTTTATTGGTACAACCGTACATACAAGCGGCCATGTTGTTCTTTCACGTCGTGGAACCCTATCAGTGTCTCTCAATAATAAGAATGAAAAATGGCGGTTGCGCCCCCCAAAAAATAAATGATACAATTAACTTTGTGATGTTTTTCTCTCCCCCTCTGTTTTACAAAATAAAAATGTACACCTAAAACAGCTGCAGAAAATAGATTGTTCAGTCCAGTCAACAATGGTAATAATAGCAATGGCCACCCCCACCCAAAAAAAAATCTTCATCTCAGCACTAACACTTGCATATGAATGACTTGGAACTAATTATAAACCACAGCATGAAACCTTGGCTGGTCAAAAAAGTGTCTCCAGTGAAAGCTGTGTTTTGATGTAGCAGCTTGGAGAGGTTTTGAATGAAGGTCATTCCCAGGGAGATCCATTTAATTTGCCTCGGCGCTTTTTGTTTGTTTGCATGTTTGATTGTTTTTTGACTGTTTGACCTTACAAACCGTCATTCATGCAATTTACCTTCTGTTCTGGGATCAATGGAGTACAACTAATGGTTATTTCAAGCAAGAGTAAATGTTCAGTAAAAGATGATGATCTTGCCACCAATCAGGAAATCAATGCAAATATGTGTAACACTTCATAATACTGACTCATTGTTGAGCATTAGTTAAGCAAACAAGTGCAGTTACATACACAAGCCATTTGCTTTGTTAATGATTAACAAACAAGGAGATAGTGGTTAACAAATGTGTTATGAAGGGTTAGCTAAGGTTTGAAAACCTAAGGTGCATAACTAATGCTTAACAAGGAGTCATTGTAGGACTCATTGTTAATGATTAAGTAATGAGAAATAATGAAGAAATAATGGTTAACAAAGGGTTAACTAAGGTCAGAGCAATGCTTAACAAATGCTTAACTAATGCTTAACAACAAGTCAGTATTATGAAGTGTTACCCAAATGGGTAGTAAAGTTTGACAAATGTCTAAATAGCCCTTGCAATTTGGATGATTAAGCAAATGTCTGACTTGGCTCTAATCGAATCGAATCCCTAATAGAATCGGCTGTGTGATCAAATCATTTGTGGGCCACATCTATGAAACACCACACCGTAAGCTCTCACTATCCCATTTTAATAATGTGTGCTTCCACTGATTGGAACTCCCCACTGGAGTTTTGTCTATTGTAAAAACAAAAAACAGGGATAAAGGTCCAATTCTGCATACACTACATTTTGAGGTCTTTGCAGCAAATTCAACATTTCAAATTTGCAACAGTGCTGTGAAAAATGCCATCCATCTTTTACGTTCAGCCTAGTGTCAGGTGGTATGAGTGAATGGGTGTTTGGGTGTGTGAGCTAGCTCTTGTATGAAGTCATTGTTTACATCGCACTCATGCATTACATCATTGTGCCTGCAATGGTTCAGTTTTAGAAGTTACGAGTACCTCAATTAATTGCTGGGGGGAGTATTTGAGTGATATTAAAGTTTCTCATAGAGCAGCCCTGCATGCTCACTCCCACACACATATTTGCTCTCACGCTTCGACTGGAAATTAAACACTCAACGATACGCCTGTTTGATTTGTTTTTGCTCTTTTTTGAAGAACAAATTGTAGCAATCAACACGGATTTGCCCTCCTTTTTTCTGACTGTTTTCACCAGC
This sequence comes from Bregmaceros cantori, assembly GCA_900302395.1. Taxonomy (NCBI): domain Eukaryota; kingdom Metazoa; phylum Chordata; class Actinopteri; order Gadiformes; family Bregmacerotidae; genus Bregmaceros; species Bregmaceros cantori. Next base: position 11,938 of record OMKY01166880.1, read on the forward strand.
TAACCCAGCGAAAAATAATAATTTGTGCTTGCATGAGAGCTTTTTGATAGTTTGAGTTTTTGCACACAAATGTTTTGTGCGACTCCAGCTAGTTGATTTAATTATAATTGTATGATTTGATATTTGTCTGAAATATTGCGTTAAAATCTGTGATGTTATGATGATGGTAATAGTCAGCCACGCTCCGAGTGTGACCCGCTGGTGCACTGAACAAAATGAGACATTGAATCAACTTTTATAAAATGGTATAATAATTAGTTGTTTTTATTGAAAGAATGTGACTATCGATTATTGAAATAAGCACTAGTTGCAGCCCTATCTGAAGGAAAATCAATTCATTCATTCATTCATTCATGTATTACGCAATTGTAATTCCATGTGCATATTGCTTGCAATCGCAACATGACAAAATAAAGCTGATTGCTGTTGGCAACGGGAATTCCATTGACAGCGATATCCGAGCGACATCGAACGACAACAAAATCAACTGTATTGTAGCCAATGGAGGGTGTCCCAGAAATAGTTTATTTTTTATTTTTGTAACAACATACACCCATGGCATGTGACATGTTATGATAGGGACGAGGACAAATCATCAGGCCGTGCGTTCCGCATGGACCCTGTGCGCACTTAGCCAAAATCACTGTGCCATGCGCAAGTCCGTTTCCAGCTTTCAAACCCTGTTATGCGTATCTGTACACATACACATACACGCACAAGATCACACTTACACACACGGGATGTGGTGATGGCGTGTGGCTGTTTGATCCCACCGCGGACCTTCTGCGCTCGGAGCCATGTATGTATGCACCTCGTGGGGTATCTATACACACACACACAATGGGCAAGGCTTATTTGGACAAATCGTCAAGGTATCCCCGAATGCTGCAACAAAACTCTGCTCCCTTGAAAAATAACTCCACAGGAACTTCCATTATCACATCAGCTGCGGTCTTGCATGAATACGAAGCCAGTGACCGTAGCTACACTACTGGCAACGGAAACAGCATGCAGTGATGTTGCATGACATATGTCGCTGTCGCCGGTCGATAGTCGCTGACAATGGGAATTGGGCGTAATTCTTTGAATGGAACCAAACAGCAGGCACAACCTCCCGCTATAGATCGGTGTGGACTCCAAGCTGCTTGCTTGGGGTCTGCCGTATGACGCTGTGACAGCTGAGGCTTTCATGGCGTCACAAAGTGAGCCCACTTAACTGAGTTAAGTAGGCTCTGCTTGGCACAATGGCGCTGATTTGTGATTCCATTCTCTCCAAACCCTTCAGCACATGCCTTTCAAATGGGCCGTGCTGAGCAAAAAGGAGAAAGTAAATATATGAAGGACTGTGATATATTCAACATCCTGTTCTCGCAAAGTATGGCCGAAGTCCAAAAGAGAGAGTTGTGTTCCTCAGTTCTCTCCCAGTAGCCATAGCAACAAAGTGTATGGCAATATTCATATAACCTACACGTTATGACTACATTCATTACGTTTCCACTGACCTACGACACTGCCGTGTTGTGTCTGGTTCTTGTAATACGCCAGTAGCGAACAAATACCTAGATTGCCCCTGTGCCAATCATGGAGACCATCATAAAATATTATAGCGAGTTGTGATGAGAGTGTCACATGCAGTGACATAATGATTGAGAGACCATTCAACTGAGAGGGCAAATGCTTATTGCTGGCAGCTGAGGAATCGCTCCAGCCTTTCATTTTATTACCCTATTCTTTTATGAGTCTAGTGTTGAGTAATTGAATTGTGAGGTAGGAGTAACTTTGCGTGCACTGGTCAAAAGTCCAGTCATTTCATACCAAACTTTCTCAACCTCCAAACTCTATGAGAACACTGGACTGCCAGCTGGCGGTGCTGCCCTCGTCTTGGCCTTTTCCTCTCTCTCTCTGATCCTCGCTCCTCTTTGTTCTCCACATCCGCCTCCCACTCTCTGCGGCTAGACCACTAGGGGGGATGATGTCACAATGGACACAAGATGTGTCTGCGTGCGGATGTACTTTATAAACTGATGTCACTATCTAAGCCCCTTAAATGGCCGTTGCTGGTGTTCTTGTGGCTTGACAGCTCCACTAGCCCTCTGCTCTCTCTCTCTCTCTCGCTCCAATCCCAGACGCCTTGTATCGGTTTGTGTAGTGATGAATTATTCAGGGACAGTTCTGCGTTATGTCCAGAGTCCTTCACAAAGGGAAGGTTGCGTCCTCAGTGTTTGATGTAATTACACCCCAAAAGTATTCACATTTAGTGCCAACTAATATGAAAAAAATGACCATCCTGCAAGGTGAAGGCAGAAAATGTTAATCTATGTTATGGCAGCTCACATAAGGTGTCCACATGGACAAAATGACCAGTCTTGACAAGGGAATATGCTAAGGGTTAATTTACTAAACTATAGCAGACAGAGGAAGCGATATCACAGCGGTGGATGTGCTGCGAACTAAGTCACTGGCACAAGACTATGCATGGGGCAGGATGCAGAGGGCTAACCGACTGTGCCACAGAGCCAGCCCCAGAAATAGATGCATTACTGTGATTTGTGTGTAGTATTGATGTGATAATGTGTGTGTGTTGATTTTCAATGCCGTTTGTAACACAATGTGTTAAGCAGAGAGTTTACCTCTGTTTTCCGAAGCAGAGGCAGACAGTTAGAGGGCACTATTGCCTCGATAAGGCGCTTGGCACCGCCTCTATCACAGGCGAGTTAGTGTAATGCTAGCAGCTGTGTAGCTTGTATATAAAGTCCAGAACGTTGGCTAGTCGGCACTCTGACATAAATCTGAACTGACCGGTATAGTATGGGTATCTTTCCATCTACAGTGCTACCTTATTGTACTCCAGTATCAGCACATTAGCTGATTCCTATTTTCAGACGGACAATTGGAGTTTTGTCTAATGTTATAGGTCTTTTCAATTGTATCCGTTTATGTGTGTGTACACCAACGCCCACTCAGTTAATTCTCCAGAATTAACGTGGCCACTAACCAATGATTTGAATCCAGATTTTAGCTGTGCTTGTGTCCTGTATGCATTGACGCTTAAAACCTTTTACCATTCTTATGAGGTTAGTTCAAATCAAATCAAACTTTATTTATATAGTAATGGTAATAATAAATAAATAAATACATAATGAAAACAAACTAAAATGCTGTTAAAATGAAAGCAAAGACTAGTAAATAAATAAATAGTTAATATAATAAATAAATATGTGGCGACTGAGCACCAGTGTACTCAGTTAAAAGCTAGGTTAAATAAATGTGTCTTAAGTTTCCTCCTAAAAATATCAACCGTCTCCGCGGCCCTGGCACCCTCTGGCAGGCTATTCCACAGACGGGGGCCGTAAAAACTAAATGCGGCCTCTCCATGCGTTTTGTAGCTAACTCTTGGAATGGTTAAAAGGCCGGTACCGGAGGATCTCAGGGTCCGGGGGGGCCGATATGGTGAAAGCAAGTCAGATAGATATGAGGGCCCAAGGTTGTTAACAGATTTAAAAACTAGTAAAAGAACTTTAAAATCGCATGCACAGGGAGCCAATGCAGCGATTTTAGGATTGGGGTAATATGCTCCCGGGCTCTGGTCCTTGTCAGTGCGCGAGCTGCTGAGTTTTGTAATAATTGAAGATTGTTAATGGTCTTTTTTGGAAGACCAGAGAGCAAAGTATTGCAATAATCTAGACGACTGGAGATAAAAGCGTGCATTAGAACCTCTGTGGTGGCCAGAGAGAGAAATGGTCGGACTCTTGCTATGTTCTTGAGGTGGTAGAAACCCACCTTAGTTATGTTTTTAATATGCGGGATGAAATTTAAATCTGAGTCGAGGATCACACCAAGATTTTTAACAGATTGTGCGGGATTTAGTACATGAAGTTTTGGTAAAATCTTCTCGATCTGGTCTTCAGGAACGATAAGTAAAACCTCAGTTTTGTCCTGGTTGAGCTGTAGGAAGTTTGCTGCCATCCATGACTTAATGTCCGAAATGCAGTTATAAAGGACATCAATTGGGGCTGTATCCTCAGGAGACACGGCAATGTACAGCTGTGTATCGGAAGCATGTACAGGTTGAAGAGAGCTGGTCCTAAGATTGACCCCTGAGGGACTCCGTACTTAATGTCATAGATCTTTGAGGAACATGTGTCCATGCTTATGAAATATTTTCGGTCTTTGAGGTAGGAGGTGAACCAGTTTAGGACGGTACCAGAAAGGCCGACCAGGTGCCTTAGCCTCTTTAATAAGACGTGATGTCTACTGTATCAAAAGCAGCAGTAAGATCCAGTAGGACCAAGACGGTAAATTTGTGTTTATCAAAGTTGCCCCTGATGTCATTTAGGATCTTCAGAAGGGCTGTCTCTGTACTATGGTTCATCCTGAAACCAGATTGATATTTCTCTAGAATATTGTTTCTGTTTAATTAAGAATTTACTTGATTGAAGACAATTTTTTTCTAGTAGTTTACTTAAAAAAGGTATACTGGTCGGTAATTATTAAGTATGCCGTATCTAAATTGGGCTTCTTCAGAAGAGGTTTCACAACTGCTGTTTTGTATGAGGTGGGGAAAACTCCTTGCTGAAGAGAACGATTTATCATGTACAACAACTGTTCCTCAAAGAATTCATAAAATTGCTTAAAAAATGGTGTGGGGATTGGGTCTAAGAGGCAGGTAGTCGGTTTTAATCTGGAAAAGACACAATGGCTGACACAATTTGCCCCGATTCAATTAGGGATTGAAATAGCAAAGGGGTGACACATGCACCATTCACTCTTATACACAGTCTATGGGACAGACCCAAAACTATATAAAGTGAAAGTCCCATAAAGTCCCTACGCTATCTCTGTCTCTCCACAGCGTGCACCCCTGCTTCAGACAAATACTTCCTCAGAAAAATATTTCGGCACCAAGTATAATTCTGCTTTGTGACTGACTGGTCTTATCCAGTGAAGGTGCTATTGAACGAGAGTGCGGGACTAGCGTCTAATGCAAGAAGCAGTCGAGGTGCAAAGTGTGTTCGGACCTCCTTCCTGAATGCAATGCGTCCTGGTCAGGAGTGAATACTGATGTGCTAATGTGTGCCCTTTGGAGTGAATGGAAAACATGTCAGGTGGGATGAATGCATTTGAAGTTTGCCATTGGAGGTTGACTAATGGTGAGGTTTTAAAAGGTTTCACAGCACTAAGTGAGAGGATCAGGTCCGGGGAGTGGACAGCGCTGTCAAAGTAGATGAAATGCTACATGTCTCTTTGTGTGTCTCTAGATGGGTTCCCATCGCTTTCCTGCATTCATCAAAACACCAACACAAACTGCATGGCGCAAGTGACAATGAGCAGTGTAAAGGACCAGGGCTCCGAACCGGTTCAAGGAACAAAAATGAAAACCGGAAACAAACAGAATTTTGCAGAATTTTACAAGGAGCAGAAACGTAAATGGAAAAAGATTTTTTCAACTGTTTCGGAACAGTTCTCTATAGTGTGAATGTAATGGCGTTTTAACCACGGTTTCCGCATTGATACAGTTGCACTGAAGTCCACCAAATATATTCTGTATGAGCTATATCTAAATTTAACATTGCACAATCTAAGGAACTTTAAGAACAAACAGAATTTTTGCCTTCCGAACCGGTTCAGGAACGATATTTTGGTGGCGGAACCGGTTCTAGGAACAAAAACGAAAACCGAAAACAAGCTAAATTTTATGGAATTTTACAAGGAGCGGAAACGGAAAAGAAAAAATATTTCTTTAACTGTTCCGGAACAGAAACGGAACATTATGAAATCCACCAAACCGGTGAAAAACGTTTTTTTCCGTTCCCTATGTATTTTAACATATCCTATGTTTGGGAGACTATTTCCGTCCACTTTCACTGTCAGTCGTCAAGCCCCATGCATCTGGGGCTCCATCTTGTGGACAGACGAGGAAGCGAATGTAATGGTGTTAATACAAATGCTCCAGAGTTTGAAAGTCCACCAAATATATTTAGTATAAAAACGATATCTAAACTTAACATTGCACAATATAAGAACGAACTTTAAGAACGAACAAAATGTTTGTGTTCCAAATCGGTTCAGGACCGATATTTTGGTGGTGGAACAGTTCAGAGAACGAAAGGGTTAAATATAGACCTGCCTGAACCGTTCGGAACGGAACGTTTTAAAAATAATTTTGTTTTCAAGCCCTGGCAGAGACAAAGGTAAATATGTCACAAACAAAACAAAAGTTCAACTTCACAATAAACATGTCCCTGCACTTAACAAGCCAGCTGCAGTGTTCCATGTTGAAGAAAACCTTAGTTTGTTGAATGGTGAGAGGAGGACCAAGCGCGAATTGGACGAAAAAATTGCTTTGGAAGCTAGTGACAGGTTGCTGCATTTCCGCGAAACAGCGCGCGAGTGAAATTTCCCACTCTTCAGCTGGTTATCGCCGCAGCACGCAATACGCGAGGAGAACGGAGCCCTCGCCCACTTCCAAACAAAATACAATGCAAAACAATGATGAATTCATAAAATAATAATAATAATAATAATAATAATAATAATAATAATAATAATGGAAAAAAATATATATATATATTTATGTATTTATTTGTTTATTTTTTTTTTATATACACACACACACAG
>OMKY01167370.1:2815-13009 GCA_900302395.1 Bregmaceros cantori
TTGCTACTATTATCACCATAATTTATTGTTTGAATTTGATCAAAATCGTGGTACAACGAACACACAATGCGTTCATGAAGTTTAGTGGTCCTATGACACAGCCTTGTGGTGCCCCCAGGAAATGCGGTTGCTCAGTTCTGGAAAGCCTGCTCAGCACGGTGCTGAGATGGAAGCTGACTTAGAGAAAGCCGAGGGAATGATCCGCTTCCTGTTCAACGACGTGCAGCTGCTGAAGGACGGGCGCCACCTGCAGGCTGAACAGATGTACCGCAGGTGGGTCCACCGACTTTCGTCTGCTTTGATCCATTAGAACGACATGTCTGGGAGACTATTTCCGTCCAATTTCACTGTCAGTCATGAAGCCCCATGGATCTGGGGCTCCATCTTGTAGACAGACAAGGAAGTGAATGTAATGTCGTTTTAAGCACGGTTTTCACGTTAATACAGCTGCAGTGAAGTCCACCAAATATATTCTGTATAAACTTTATTGAAATGTAACATTGCACAATATAAGGAACTTTAAGAACAAACTGAATTTTTGCGTTCCGAAGCGGTTTAGGACTGATATTTTGGTGGCGGAACGGACCCGAGAACGAAAACGTTAAACGTAGGCCGGCCTGAACTGTTCGAAACGGAGCATTTTAAAAATAATTTCGTTTTCAAGCCCTGCTCCTCGGTAGAGGTTCACCAGTCAGACGTCTGTCGGCGGCAGACTGGTCGGGTCTAATCCCCGACAACAAACTTGGTTTATCCTCAGATTTCCCCACGGGGATTAATAAACTTTATTGTTCTTTTGTTTTGTCAACAGCAAAGGGCTGGAACAATCCTCGCATGCAGACAGAGGCTGCATCTTGTTAAATTAACAAAAGGTCTTTCGAGGTTGTTTTTATTTTCTTCCTCAGTGAATTCCCACTTCATTCACCAAAACCTCAGACAGAGGGAGCCCAGCCAGCGTGTTCTCTCTGTTAACCCACATGGCTTTCACAAAACATGAGGGAATACAGTTTTAAACGGATGGAAAACAGCTTGTGTTACATACTAATGAACTTCAAGCTAATAAAAATCTGTGTCCCAAAGCGCTCCCTATCCCCTACTCCTTACTCCCTATATAGGACACTCACTTATAGTGCACTCAACAGCAACAGCCACTTTTCTATATTTCCATAGTTTGCTTTTATCATAGTTTCACTGACATTAATTAGTTTAGGGAGGAGCCAGATCTTAGGTGCCCCACATTAGGCAGTGGTCCACTCGACTATAGGGCATTCCACCCTATTCAATTTTGAGAATAGTAGAGGTGAATTAAGTTGCTGAAGTTAAGAGATGCTGTGGGAATCTGATGTGAAGTTTTTATGAGGCTGTGGTGGTCTCATGTTCGTGAACGGTCTGAACGGAGCTTGGGCGAACAGTAAACGTGTAACTGTTCCTCACTCCAGGGTGTACCGGCTCCACGAACGGCTCGTCAACCTGCGCAGCGAGTACAATCTGCGCCTCAAGTCGGGCGTCACCCTCACCCAGATCCCCATGACCCAGATCCCCTTGACCCAGAGCCACGGACAGGTAGGACCACTGAGGACCAGGATCAGATATTAATTTGACTTTCAAAAAACTGCTGGCAATTTGTCATACCACAAAATTCTATTATTGTTTTTTTAAGAGTATGTCTCTCACACTAAATCATCATGATCACTGCTTTACTTTGGCTGACCGTTAGGGCGCCACTGAAGACTTTGCAACCAGCTCTCTCCATCTCTCTCTGCCCTTCAGTGGCGTAGCCAAGATATTTTTAATGGGGTGGCCAAGATCAGACACAGAAAAATCTGGAATGACGGAATTAATATAGATAGATAGATAGATAGATAGATAGATAGATAGATAGATAGATAGATAGAGATATAGCTATATGAGATAGAGAGAGCGAGCGAGATGGGTAGTGACTCGTTCAATATCTGCGTGACTCTGGCTGCGCACTATTAAACCTCTGATTGCCGTCACTCAAAAAATGTGCCGACATGATTGGCTGCTAAGCATCTTGCCACTTCTCACATTGTGAATGTTTAAAACCTATCTTATACTGATTTAGGAGTGAAGCAGGTTCTGTTAAAAGGTAAATCATCTAACTGACGAGCCAGGAGCTGAACCAGCTTTGTAGTATAAGCTCCAGTTGTTAAGTTGAATTTTCTTCACCAATTGGTAAAAATCTTAAAACTGTATGTAAAAGGTAAACTGAGCTTTACAGGTTTATGTTATCATTGATATTGGCAGTTATTTTTTATGTTCAACTAAAACATTGGACATTCTATAACTAAAATAAATGATATTGATCATTCAATTCCTAGCCTTACTCGGAATACTAAATTCCTAATGCCATCTATTTCTTTTCAATAAATGTAAAATAAATTGATGCTAGATATCTAAAGGCAATTATTTATTTTTAATTTGATGAAAATAAATGCTTTAAATTCCTGAAGCTTCATTTACAATTATACAATTATCCTTGTAAAGAACGTCATACATAGTCGTTTCCTTAAAGTCACTATGTAGAGTTAATTAACTCCTCAACTTAATGTATCCATTGCCACCAGTAGGGGTCGCGACACCATGGGCTACTATCTTAGACGTGCACAAGTGTGCGTCTCTCGTCTCGACGGCGCTCCAAAACGTCCGCACAACACAACTAATAATATAATGAAGGTGGATAACAACATCATTGTCGGTCTGACTTCTAGATCACAGTAGTGTTTTACTGCCGTGTACTGGCCTGCAGAACACAAAGAATACTGTGGTCAATCAGGGGACCACCTTTATGAGCTCTATCGCATCTCAGGAATCAACTGAAGACAGCGGAAGTGTCCCGGTACTATCAGTACGGCGGAAAACGCTTCACAAGAGTTCGCACTTTATTTCCAACTTTTATCTTATATCTGGTGATTTATCTGATAGCTCATATCTTTATCTTACAAAAATCTAACTACATACATTCTCAACTACGAAAATTATCTTTACCATTTTTTTAAATTTGCATTATCTGTATTGTATAAATTCTGGGGTGGCCACTACCTAAAATCGCCACTAATGGTGAGTAACAGGGACAGACGAAAGTGGCTCCCCGAATATGGGGGGAATGGCCTTTAACTAACCCACCTATGGGATGGCCACGTGGTGGCATGCTAATTATATATAACATAACTGCAGTCACATCAAATATACTATCATATCATGAGACATTATAATATGGTTTTGGATAATTCAAGGACAGTAGTTTTTAAATAGATTTGGAACGGGGAAAGTCACCATCAGAAATGTGCAATATGTTCATACTAATGCACAGTAATTTGTTGTTGCAAATAAATCAGATTAGGCTATCAAGTCTGTGTTATGTCATTATAAAAACAGGAATATGGGGTAAAAGTTCTAGAAACTTAGGAAGGATTACCATTTTAATTAGATTACTCCAGAGACAGTGCAAGAGCAGACTATCCGTAAGAAATGTACAAATGTACACGTTCTAGTGATGAAAAGAAAAACATTGTCTTTTGGTTATTATTTACATATATAAAAATATTGACAAATATTAACAGCATAATTGGCAGTGTAGTGTGTATTTACTGTATATTCCAAGTTCAAAAATATGTTGTACAGATATTTTACTATTTTAGTAGATTGAGTATGAAACAGTTGATTCTGCAGGGCTTGTTTGAATGAATGAATGATTAATTAATTTTGCTCGCTTACTCGTTCAAGAGAATTAGTTAGCTGAATGACATAATTGTGAATAGGAAACAGTACATGCACATGTAAGTATTTATAAGTGAACTGATTCAACCCACGTGTGACTGTCCACCACTCATTAACGCGGAGGAAAGGCGACCTAACGAGATACAGCAGCGCCGCCCTGTGGCTAATAAAGAATACTACTAAGAATACTACTACTACTAAGAATAATACTATTTGAAGTTAACTCATTAAAACACTAGGGGCACCCTAGGTTGCCACACATTTTTCCTCTTGAATGTAGATTATTAAAATATATTGCAGTACTCAGTTGTAAAATCTTGGTTTGAAATGAGTACCATTAATAATCAGTGCTCTGAAACCAGCCTAATGACATGGTTACTACGAACACTATCACGTTCTCCTGGACCAATGGTGTGGCTAAACAACAACAATACGCTTTTGGTGATGTCGCAATGTGCTATTTGCCCACGATCAGTGCTCAATATGCTAAGATCGGTATGACTGGCATCCCATTCACATTAATGAAATACAACAATTAATGAAATACAACTCTGCTTTTAAGTTGTGCCTAGAATCCTTCAATTCAACTACATTTACAACTACTTAATATAATTCAATTCGAATCAAGTGCTGCCTGGAAGTGGAGCACAGTTGTATTTTCAACAATTATAAATAGTATTGGGAATTAGTTATACTTACTGTGCAGTGAAACAGCATACACTTTTTTGGACCTGACAGTAGGGTGGATTGCCCTAATGTGGGCCACTGTGCGACACCTAAACTACAGTGGTTCCTCCCTAAAATAATGAATGTCAGTGAAATTATGGTAAAAGCAAACTATGGTAATGTGTCTGACATTAATCTCAACTACATTCCACTGTTCCATATTAGGCAACTGATCGTCCCACATTAGGCAACTGATCATCCTACATTAGCAAGTTGCACATTTTGCTTCATTAGGCCAATTCACCCTACCTCTTGTTTCATTAGGCCAATATAGGGATGTCATGTTATAATTGTTAAGAAAAAGTAAAATTGTACTTATTTTTTAATGAGCATAGTCTATTGTAATGATGGGGCGCCCCCACGTGGAGGAGGGGGAGATACGTCTGGATGCGGTCGACAAGAGACAAGCCTGGCTACTTGCCAAGCATCATCCAGCTGGTATTTGTACAGCGCTGTCAGCAACACCTCTGTCACTAAGGGTTTCTTACCCAGCATGCCCCACAGCACCAAGCTGCGGTGTCACCATTCAAAACAATATCAATTATGTAAGAAAAAATATTGAGTGTTAGACTCATTAGACATAAACTATGTTGTTTAATTTTTTTGTAGCCAAGTCTAGGTTTTGCCTATAGTCTTGTTTTGTTAGGCAACACATGCAATTGTTGACTTTATGACAAGTTTTTAGATTTTTGTATAGTGTGATTAAGGTGTTTTGTATAATGTGACTAATTAATTTGCACAATAATTCGTATACTATAGAAAACAGATGCTGTCTACACAGGATTAACTATTCACGTGTCATATAGCCTACATGACCAAATCACGGTGGACAGTGACCAGTGTCTTGAAATGAACAGCAATGCATTATGTTTGTTCAGCAATGCATTATGTTTGTTATGTATTCATCAATGTATTATGTCTTTATTACATGTTCAATCATTTTACTTTTTTCACTTATCCACTTATCTTTTGCTCACTTTTTGCCGAGCATAAATACCTAACCAATTCAGAAAGTGAAGTTCAATTACAATCATTCACCATTCCTTTCTTAGTCTAGCTCTTACTTCATCATCATCATCACTGGAACAATCACCACCCTCATTACTGCCATTGCTACGAAAACGGACCCATGTCACTATTCTGAAAACCATATTAATACTTCAGAAAAGCAACAAACTTTTCAAACAGCGTTTAACCTTCTGGTGTTTCATATGGTAAATGGCAAGTGCAGCGTAGAGCTCAACCGAGACTTCTCTGCTGCACCGACAACCACGCACGCATAGATGGAATATACAAATATTGTCTTCAACAATCAAAAAGAGTATTTCTAGTAAATGTTATAATTAAATGTTGATATTTGGGGAAAACTCCACGTGCTTTTCCACATATCAACATTTAATAGTGTTGATCCTATCGTCACATTGTGAAAGTACAAGCGCTCAGATTGCAAACCTGCGCCGTAGTGGTACAAAAAAATAGTACTTTTAGTGCTAGAAGTATGTGTGGCAAGCCATTATCAATGCACGTGCTATAGCATAACGTCTAGTGATGTGCGACGCCATGGCGCTTTGCACTCTTCAGATGGAATGTTAAACATGCGCGCTGCCGTTGTTGGACCTAATCGATCACTCGGATTTTTACATGGAAACGTCTCATTGGCCACCCCGTTCACTTACCAGGTATCCATCCATCTATCTGTAGATGTTGGTGCTGTTTGGTGATTGTTGAAGACACGGACACGTGTGTATGTGTGTGTGCTCGCCGTACACACGCCACATCTCACGCACTTCGGCTGTTCGGCACAGGTGCGATGAGGGAACGCGGCGTGGAATCATTACGGAGAACGCGGATCGCGTACCCGTTAAAATCAAATCAAACTTTATTTATATAGCACTTTTCATGCAGGACAATGTTACTTATCGGCCATAGAAATGCACCAAAATTTAATCACTTCTTTCTTTGGTAATTTCCAAAAACTCTGCATAATTTCATCCAGATTCGTGCTCGACCTTTTCAGTTATCGAGGGGACAAACCAACGCGGGTGAAAACACTCTGCTCCGCCCCTGCGCAGATAATAACAGTACAAAGCAAACTTACGCCAAAATGAGTCTACAGTACACATACTTTATTGTAGCATCTGAAGAATTACAGACCTACAGACATGAGTTGGAGAGTCTAAATTTATTTACAAAAATAGTGACAACCAAACAGAAGGCGTGGGTGGAGCGAGCGCTGCAGCGCAGGCACCGTCACCGAGCAGGGAGGGCAGCGGACTGAGAGAGCGACCTCAGCGGTCAACGCCCCCTGGCGACGGTTCGACTGCGGAGGGGCCTGGCGTCTACTTTCTGCGGCGGGCGGCAGCTCCCTTCTTGCTGCTGTGGTGCCACAGACAGAGAAAACATATCAGAACAGGTCCGCCGTGAAATTGATGGAGGAGTTGCAGAATCATAAGTAGTTTACAACCAGTGTCGTTATATAAAAATGGTCTTGACTTTGTGGTTTACAATATATTTTTGGTATTTTCATAAATGTATTACACTTTGTAATCAATATATTTTTGCACAATTGGTCACAAGTTCATTTCATTGATTTGTCAATTGCGTCAAATTGGGCGTGATTGTGTGTGGTACAGCTTGCTGAGGTGCACACAGGCACGAGTGACACCTACTGGACGCAAACGGTTTTAGCGTAATTTTGTATTTAACATTGGTGGTTAGAATATACTATATCCATGTCATATTGAAACATATGTATATTTGACGTTTGCAGAATTAATTTAACATTGTCTAAGCTAAATCATATTTTTAAATAAGCAATGCTTATTGTTACTGGTCTCAAATCTGTATTATGATGCAGGTAGATTGTAAGCCACTTGATTTTACAATCCCTAACCTAGATTGGAACAGTATGTTTGCAGACATTTCCGCTATCCCATTCCCATGAATCCAAATAGCTTTGGGATTATGTGCGTGTCTTTGTGTGCGTTTGTCTGTGTGTTACTTACAATTTACTGAGCTCCTCCACTCTCTTGCGCAGAGTTGTGACCTGAAGAACACAGCCGACTTATGTGAGATCTCAATTTACTCATTTTTTCCTGGTAAATTTTAACTGCAATTTGTAATAGATGATACTATAAAATGTGGTTCTAAGCAACCATAATTACTAGAGTAGAAAATTGAAACAAGGTAAGAAAGGTTACTTGAAACTTTGAAAGCAATCATTAAAATTTCAATCAGTGGTCATTAACCCAAAAGTCGATCAACAGTTGTTGTTGTTGTTGTTGTTTTTTTATTTAAATATAACCATTACTTAAGTCGAAATGGAATTGCAATCCAATTGATTCCACTTAGTCCAGCACCGCTCAATGCTAAAATAATAAAAATGAAATAGACTGTTGGATTCTCACCTCATACTTCTGCCTCTTCAGCCTCTCCATGTGGTCGAACTTCTCAGACTCGAGCTGCATCATCCATTCGTGAAGCTCCTTGATCTTGTCCCTGTGGATGTGCCCACAAATTGTTAGTACTGGATTCATTTAGCTCTGAAATAACTCCCCATCATCTCCTTTAAAGAGATGAATCTTTCCCTATGCTGTATAGTATTTGTCCTTACTTGAGTTTGTCCTCGTTCAAGTGGTCAATGTTGAGAGCCTTGCGTCTGGCGGCCAGAATCTTCTTCTTCTTCTCTCTCTCTGTTTCCTTCTTGCCTCCCCTCTTCTGGTCAGCCTTCATGCCGGAAACACACCATCACACAGTTCAATATTGCATTCTTACACACACAGATTCCTACCTAGCCAATTCCCATTAGACACTTTTCTATTTCACAATGCATGCATGCGCGTGTGTATGTGAGATAGCAATTTGCAATCTTCAGGATGCTGACCAACAGGGTTGTGATGAGAGTACTTTACAGATTATCTATGTATGTACTTGTGAGAGGAAATATTCCTGAGTACTCATGCAAGTTCAGATGTCAGCTTGTATGTGCTCAAATGAACCCCTGTGTGTGAAAAATAAAAAAAGAGAACAGCACACGCAGCGCTATGAGATCGCTTCCCCTCATGGTCATATACTGCACGTCCCGTCGTCCCCGCTCTTTCACCACCCTTTCACACTAACGCTGTAAAGAATGAGAAAATGGCGTTTGCGTCAAAAGAATAAGTTCCATAAGTGGTTATTGCTTGTTATCCTAGCAACCTCATTACTTCATTAATCGGAGCTTTGGCAGAATACCAGATCATTAAAATCTTCAATAGCCTAAAAGAAATGTCACCCAACGGTGTGTGAATGTGTGTGTCTATGTCTCTCCATGTGACTCACCCTCTGGAGATGGCTGCTGTAGTTGGCGCCCATGTTAGACAGAGCAGACTTCTTCTTGGCATCATCTTCTGCCTTCTTGGCATGATCGGCGGCCTCCCGCTTCTGCCTCTCCTCCTATTTTTGTAAACACACACACAAACACATACACAGACATCGTTCATAGCAGGAAAGCAAATATTAGCAACTGAAGTTGTCACTTCCATGACATAAAATATGTAAATTAATTAACTAATGTGCAGAATTATTAGTTAACCATTTGCACTTGAATGAATTACAGTACATGAAGCATTAAAACTAGGTAACATAGTAAAACAAAAACATGACACATAGTAAATAGACAAGTAGAGAATCTGAGATCTTTACCTCACGTCTAGCCTGGCGTTCTTTGTCCTTCTCAGCGCGGATCCTCTGCTGCTCTGCCCTCTCTGCCCTACGCTTTTCCTGAGCACAGACACACGCACACACACACACACACAGGTATATATATACGTATGGTGGTTATTGGTTCTGTCTGTGAAAAAACAAAACCTACTGCCATTCTCGTAGCATTCACTTGTTCAGAATAATTTTGCTACTAATAATAACATGATGAGCATCGTCAAAATTCAGGAAGATGTCAGGATCCTGCAGATATGGCCACATTTTCATTTACAATCTGACTTTGCAGGTTGGTTTCAAAACACGAAAACATTTCCTTTCAGACGTTTCAAGTACTTACAATTCTTTCTTTCAGGGCAATCAGCTCCTCCTCTTCCTTCTTTCTGTGCTCGAAGTGAGCGTCAATCAGGCCCTGGAGCTCCACCAGGTCCTTGTTCTGACGCTTCTTCTGGATGTCCTGTAAACCCACAGCCATAGTATACCTTGAAATTTGTGTGCAGCAATGTGGGGGATATAATGGTTATGCATGCGCCGTGTCCACACGATAAGGTCCTTCGTGTCAACGCTGTAATTTTAGAACAGATGCATCTGTTCCAGATTTGGTGTGTTAATATGGATAGGCTCATGACTCATTCGATGTTGGAGGCCGTCACTTTCAAGATGGCTGAATTCAAGATGGCCACTTTTTTGTTTGGTCCATAACTGACTGTGTGGACGGATTTGCCTAGAAATTTAGCTTTTTAGCTTTGTTTTTGGGGATAGTATATATATATATGTAACAGATGTAAAAAGACGACAGGGGGAGCTGCAATTAAATATCACACACAACGCAAAGTACTAGCCAATCAGAGAGAGGGTGGGACCTCCCACAATGCAGCGGGACAAACAGAAGGGTGGGAGAATTTGGAGAAGTGAGTACCGTTAGTCACCAGACTTGACATAGGTAGGACTACATATAGCAGTCGATTGCCCATGGTAATTGGCTGGTCAGCCCTTCACTGTCGGTTCAATCACTGCTATGCTTAAAAGGAC
>OMKY01167823.1:7298-22813 GCA_900302395.1 Bregmaceros cantori
AGGGCACATTTGGCAATGTGACATGTAACAGGCACGGAACACTATATATGTTATTATAAGAATGACCTGAGTCTTACCAAAATGCCAGGATGAAGTGCAGTGAGGTGCATATGTAGTGGGTGTGAGGTGGGAACGTAACTAAACTAACGTGAACACTGAACACAGAGATGTGTGTGTGTGTGTGTATGTGTGTGTTGTATTTTTTCCCCAACATTTTTGGAAACGACCCTGCAGGACCGCAATTCTGCCACCTGGGGGTGTTGCAGCACACTAACCCT
This sequence comes from Bregmaceros cantori, assembly GCA_900302395.1. Taxonomy (NCBI): domain Eukaryota; kingdom Metazoa; phylum Chordata; class Actinopteri; order Gadiformes; family Bregmacerotidae; genus Bregmaceros; species Bregmaceros cantori. The sequence goes on from OMKY01167823.1 coordinate 7,577, forward strand.
CGAAATGAATGGCTTTGAGCGCCATCGACTTATATAGCATTATTTATTTATTTATTTTTTAGAAACATCAGAAAGTCTATGATCTGAAGTTGTTGCAAAAATAAGGAAAAACGCACAATTTGTAGTAGAAATTTGAGATCCTCTTTAAATATGATTTCAAGTATATGACAGCGCAGGGCATAATTTGTGCAGAATATTTGGGAAACCTACAAATATCAGTGCTAATAATGATGTGGAAACTGGTGACACTCTAGGGGGGTAATGTATTTTTAATTAATATATGTATTTAATTAGGAGATAAAGGCTGTACGTTGCAGAACAAGATACACCCCAAGATTAAGCCTTTTTTCATTTTTGTGTCGGCTACATACACACAGCCAATGTCAAGACAATTGGCTGATTCATGTAGGCATCGATGTACTCCTTTGTTGTGTGTGTAATTTCTTGAAGCAACCCCTGTTCCTTCACACACTGCCCGTGATGACCGGACCTCCGTGGAGACACGGGCGTAATTGTGTGCCCCCTTGTAAACGCATTTTCTCGCTTACAGGAGTTCCATTAAATTTGCAGTGAAGTCACGGCTTAAGACCACTAGACTGAAAAACTGTTTCTTCCCACAAGCAGTGATGCTACTGAACGCAGGGGGTTGCCCTGCTTGATATGCTGACATGTCACACGTATAGACTCTATGCCGGTGCCACTTTATAACGTATGTGTTTTTCTTCTTTTGTTTTTGACCTTGTTTAGAGAGTTATTTCATGCACAACTAAAATCCCATATGTGTGTACTGCTGTCATGATGTATATGCAATATGGCGAATTAAAATTAATTTTGAATAGCACCTTATTCCAAAACGAAGTTGGTTTGTCCTCACCATCCGTCCTCTGTGCATCTGTGATATTTTTCTTGGCCAGCCACTCCAGGGCCTTAACTATAAAACTGTGCCTGCGGTCTTCCATTTCATCAATATTAGGCTCACCACAGTTAAGCATCACAGTTAATCTCCCAAAAATGTAGGCATAACCCAACCAAAAGAATGGACCGCTGCATGCGGCCACAACCAAGAACCACAAAGTGTGTTACTTTTGCGGCACGCACCTCCGTGGTGTGCGGGCGCACGCACGCACGCGTCGGTGGAGTCCAGTCGCGTCTCCGCGCTCGCCCTGGAAAGTGTGCAGTTTGTGGCCTTGCACAGCCCGCTACTCGCCCAATGTCGGGGGGTGTAGTTTTCTCGGGCACTGGGGTCGTGTGCCAGATGGTCCAACGGGGTGTCATGGTGAACTCAATTTCCCAGCCTGCTTTGCGTCACCTCCACACGCTGTCGCTCCCACACCTCCCCTCCCACCGTGTTGCTCGCAGGACATCGCAAGATGGCGGGTGTCGCTGGGACGTGCAGCGCTCCCCTCCGCAGGATGACGTCGTGAGCCGCGGGACCAGCGATCAGTCCAGGGAGGCGCCGCCGGACTTTCTCATCTTTTCTTATTTTCTTTTATTTTTCTTTTCAACCCCTCCATCACTCATTTCTTCCGTTATTTCCCCGTCGCCTCCCTCCACCACCACCCCCACCACCACCTCCTCTCCACGAACGCACGTCCATCTCACTCCCCGCGGCCGTGGGGCGCTTCGTGTCAATATCACGCAGAGGGGAAGCTACTCGTTGGCCTGACAGTCGGCCCCGGGGTGAACGGCCGATGCATGCACGCCGATCAGCCGCGAGTCACGGAGTTAGCTCGTCCACAACTAGCCCGCTAACAGGTAGCCGCGGAGTTAACAGCGCCCCGAGTTAGCTGCTAACAGGTATCCGCGGCGGAGTTGGCCTGGAAGCCCACAAGTTAGCCGTTAGCCTCTGACCGTTTTCTCCCATAATAAGTTCCTCTTTTTAAATCTCTTGTCCCGCCGTGGAGATCTTGGTTTAGGATGATCTAAACTTAAACTTGGGAGTCGATAGCCGAGCCAAGTTAATCAAGCGACTTTTCCCCGACCACTGGGTGCTGCTACCAATCCCTGGCCACGAACTTATTCGGGGGGGCGCGCATCGAGTCGAAAACTCCGCAATCGATTGGCAGTTCGCGTGCTCCGTGCACAGGTCGGTTAAGTACAGAACCACGGCGAGGTTGACGGGTTTTCCTCGGCATCTGACTGCAATAGTTAGCCTACTGTTATCGCTAACGTGTCAGGATCGACTTTTTTTCCCTCTCCCCCCTCGCTAAACCGGAACGTTGGAGTGGGTTGGATTGCTACCATTCATCCAACACTAGCTGCATCCAGAGAGTGATCCGAATCCCTGGGCACAGCCAAGTGCTTTCTCCTGGTTAAAAAAATCCTGTTTGCTATTTGCACCCGGGTGTGTTCGCTGTGAGCTAGCCGTCACCAAAAACGACAGTAGTGTGGGACGACCATTTAACGTGTCAAACAAGTCGTGTTTTTTTAGATATGATCATTCAACCATTCAGTGGCATCCATGTCACCACGACCGGTGGTTTGTAAACTTGCCTCCCATCTTTGAGCCGTCTACTTGGCTGGCTGGCCTCCACTGGCTGGCAGCGTACCAGGTCCACCACCAACAACCCCCGGGCATGGACTGACAACGATCCCCGCGCCCGCCCCCCACCCCGATTCATCTCACCACCATCCATTTGGAGTTCCATTACTTTCCATAAAAAGTTCTATATAACAGGTATTATCGGCACCGGTTGGCTTCCCCCGAAAACTAACAACAGTCGAACCCATTCCCCTCACTGTCACGGTGCGAGAGGTTGGCGTCAGCCGTCATCTCGCCCCGACACCACACCGACAACCAACCACGGCGTACCGAAGCTACTCGGAGCCGCCACCGCCCGGCCAGACGCACCGGCTCAGTAACACGGTCATGGGCGTGCAAGGCTTCCAGGAGTACTTGGAGAAGCGGTGCCCGGGTGCTGCCGTGCCCGTGGACCTGCTGAAGCTGGCCCGCACTCTGGGGCGCCAGCCTCATCCGCACCACCATCCGCACGGGGCAATGGCACCGCTGCCCCCGCCGCCTCCACCCCCGACCCGGATCCTAATCGACGCCGACTCCGGCTTGCAGCGACTCTATGGCGGGTACCAGACCGACTGGGTGTGCGGCGGGGAGTGGAACGCTATGCTGGGCTACCTCGCCGCACTGTCCCAGGCTTGCCTCTACCAGGGGGGGCTGGAACTCGTGGTGGTGTTTAACGGCACGCTGGGCAAGGAGCGCTGGCCCGAGTGGGCTCGCCGGGCGCAGGGCCAGCGTCAGACTGCCCAGCTCATCGTCAACCACGTCGGCAGCAAGGCCACCCCTCCTCCCCGAGCCTGGTTCCTGCCCCCCGCCTGCCTCAGCCACTGTGTCCGTCTCGCCATGTTCCGCTTCAGAGTGCGGGTAAGTTGGGCAACGAGGGTCACCATATTTACATCCATTGTTCTCACCTAGGGCTGGGCTATTCATCGATTTTAAATCGTAATCGGCAATTTTAAATTTTGTTTTAAAAATGTATTGTTTTCTTGTTATATTGTCACTTGTATATTGTCTTGTGTTGATATGGACCACCCCGTGGGTGTGTCTGAAATGGACATTCATTCATTGTCTGTTCAGACTATGTAAAAAATGTAAACGGCAAAATCAGATTTACTATAATTAACCAGTATAATAAACGGTGCATATGATGCAAAAGTAGGATTCATTTTAATGTAATTTTGTTTTTAATTTTGTTGGTAATTCATAAAGCTTAGTTAGGTGTATGGGGTTAGTTGTACCTAATAATATAAACCATAAGATAATTTGTAAGAGAGCATTGAAATGAAAACATTTTGAAAAATTCAAGATTTCAGAGACGGAAATCAGGATTTCATTTGTGAAAATTGCACAGCCCTATTTAATTTCACAGAAACAAAAACGACACGACAAACGCATAAGACACACACTTTGTTAAAACGCATAATTCAAAATGCACCCCAAGGCTACATACAATGTGTTTTTATTGATATCATCGTCTGTTACACAGTGCTAATATAGTGAACTGTCCGTTTATGGGTGTGTGTTTTGCAGAGGTGTGTCTTGTTTAGTTTGATAGATGTGCTTGCCATAATTCTATCCTTGCCAATGTTCAACAATATTGTCTGGCCAGGAGCAATGTTCATGTAATGAATGTTTTCACACAATGACACTACCATACAATACGTGTAATACATCATTATTCTTCTTAATACATGGGGTTATTCAGGTACATTTTATTGTTTTGCTTCAGAGCCAGTACCAATGAATGAGTTGACTTATCCAGCAATGTTGTGTTATCCCCCATATAGTGCGCTATATGGGGAGCACACCATTTTGTAGGGGTGGCCGAATTCCCCACGAACCCTGAGTCTCCTACAACGCACTGCAAAAAGTAGTGAGCATTGGATGTACCCTAGACGGCGCAATATAACCCATAATGCATTGCGAAACTTTTTAAACTTGACCTAAACTTAGAAAAAAATGGCGCTATCAGGCGAGCCTGATAGCGCCCGACCACGGCAAATAGTTAGAAATGTAAGTACTTCAGACTTTTTCTGATTGTTGAATGTTATAATTCTATTTTTCAATAATTATATTTTATTATAATCTTGACAACGCCAACTCTAGTGTCCGAAATCTCGGCCGTTGCTGTTGAGTGCACTATACGTGAGGGCACTATATGGGGTGTAGGGGATAGGGGGCGATTTCGGACACGGCCTATGATGAGAAAAATATGGGGTTAAACAAACTTACTGTTATCTGGACATTCTTCAGCGTATGCTCAGAGATTGACACATGCATACCAATCTGTTCCCAGCACTCGACAAAGATCTACACACGTGCACCAATTCAATTTTTGCGTCAACATCCTGTTTGCACTCCGTTTCCTGGTTCATATTGGCTCCGCTTTGAATGGTGCTGTTGATGATTTCGCACACTTCCTAAGTTTTCCATCCTCTGCATTTTATTTACTACCGCAATTCCTTTCCTGCTAAATACAGGGGGCTGCCATTTGTCCCGGAGGGTGCAACACACTTGCTGTGTCTGTACATTTCCCTGTGTAAAGTGATCGTAGTGGATGTATTTGTGTAGAGACGTAACAAATTACAAACTTGTATTATATTGATATTAAACCGTTGGCAGTTGCTGATAGCTGGAAGACTGATGAAAAGGTTAAGGGTCAATCTATCTTCAAGGAAGATAATTCAGGACAATAAACAGACAACATCATTGAGGTGACTATTTCTGCAACGGTGGATTCCTGGGACACTAACAAGTGCATTGTTATGATTGTAAATATAATATAATATAATATAATAAACAGTCATTTGCTTTGTGTGCATTACATGCAGCATTGATCTTGATTAAACATGGTGTGTGTGTATATATGTGTGAGAGAGGGAGATGCTGATTAATGATGAGCCATTTAATAATCAACATACCTATTCATCTTCCTGTGCTACCCATCTAATCATTCCAGATTTTTAAAAATGGCTTATTACATTAAAATCGGGTTTGATCTTCTACAAATGTTCACTCATTGTATAATTAAATGACAGAAGCCAAGTCATCTGGTGCTACTGAGCGGCGGGTGGGAAGTTTCCAAGCCGCAGTCGGAAGCGCCGAAGGCTAGGGCTACTGAGCGGCTCATGACCCGACCGTCCGACGCCATATTTGTTTTTGACCGAGCACATCTGCATGAATTCAGTGACGCGGCGGAGGGAAATGAAGAAATTTTTAATGTAAAAAAAAAAGATCTTTGGAGTATGAATCGATAATCGGTAATGTGCGAATCGATTTAAAAATCAAAGATCACATTTTTTATTTGTCATTTTTTTCCTCCAACCCAGCTCTAGTACTGACGATATTGTGAAATATCACGATATACGAAATTATTGTTATATTGCCCAAGCCTAGTGCACACATGGAGGCAAGATGGTTATGTAACATCAGGAACATAGACAACATGTTTGAGTATGGATTTCCGAGGCGGTTGTTTTTCTTTAATCGGTGCTGCGGTACTGACAAAAACGCAACACTTCCAAGTTCCAACGGTAATGGCGGTACGAACAAATGTAGCTGATTAGCAGATGTGTGGACTGTGGAGGCAACTCTTCACACACAGTGACTCAGAATTCGCCCACCCAAAATGATGTAGACTGTTAAATGGTGTAGCTAATATACGTCTCCAATCGAAGCTTTCATTGGAGGCGTGAATGTGGATTACAGTGAGGTATTTTTGGTGAATATGCTTATTCATACATAGTAGATGAGATGCAAAAAAAACATTTAGTTATTTTTTTGGTGTGAGCACCATCTGCCATTTTATTGATGGGAAAGTGAGACCAGAGAGATCCTGGGAAGCAGGGCTGCACGGTTTTGCCCAGAAATAGAAATGGCGGTTTTTCCACCTTTGCGATTAATTGCGGTTTTTAATTGCGGTTTTATTATTTTTATTTTTATTTTTTTTTATTTCTTGATTACAATCAATACATTGTACAGACGCATAGCAAACATAGCAACATATTTTCAGAGGCAGGTAGCAGGTGCAGTAGCAACATTTTTGAGGAAATAAAAAATATATTAAAATCAAATCTATTTTAAATGAGAAAACCAGCAATATTCTCCTCCTCATTCTTGCAGACCTATGTTACTTAAAAAAACAATTTTGCAAGCTATAATAACTGTATTGACTACTATAATGAAAAAGAAAAGTAAGTTGAATAAAATAAAATGCATTTCAAATGCATACCATATTAGAGATAGAGATAACGAGACAGAGAGACGGAGAGAGACAGACCGCGAATGGGGGGGGGGACACTGCCGTGCCGACACGAGCGTCGTCTCGTCAACATATGTTAAAACGAACGCACAGCTATAACGCACACACACGCACACACGGTAAGTGCGGCGATGCACTTAAAGGCAGCGTGCATGTTTTTTTTTAGACAGGAGACAAGAAACTGCGGTTAAAACCGTACCCCTCGCGGTCTATTAACCGCAAGGGGGCGCACCGCGGTTAACCTACTTTTGCGGTTTATCGTTCAGCCTTATTGGGAAGACATTGCTGAAATGTCGGCACGGGGAGGAGAACGTGCGACTCTGCTCGTACCTACTTGTGAAGTAAGTCCCAGGCATGTATGGTGCGCGTGTCTTACGGACTGCGCCACGCAGCCAGCACAAGTGAGGTGCAAATTCATTCGAAATTTAGTCAGATAACATCGAGTCGAAATGGCCTCCAAACCAAATTTCTTCAGGGAAGGTTTTTACATTTAAAGTTGACAAGATTACTTTCTGTATCGGTGTGAATATTTTGGGGATTTTTGAAAGGTAAAATATCTAACCTATTCATCGTTTCAATACTGGGCAACTAATCGACTATTGAAATAATCTTTAGTTGCAGCCCTAGCATAATGAGTAAATAAGTTGTTGGGAAGTTGTTGTTGACGTAACTTTGATTTTTGTTTTTGTTTTTTAGGGGTCGCCGGTTTTTTTGCTTCTGATCCCAATCCTTTGATTTTTAACGATCGGCCGATCTCGATCTCCGGTACAGAGTCCCGATCCCCGATACAGCTCTGATCCTGCAAAAATGGTAGTACCCAAACTATTTGGCACAATTGTCAATTTCAATAATAGTCAAAGTAAATAAACAGTCATTTGGCTCCCAGACTCATTTACCGATCCTGATCGGGACAAAATCAACCTTCCCGTCGTTCCCGATCCTCGGAAAAAAGTCTGATCGGCCACCAATCTGAGGATTGGATCCGTGCACCTCTTAATTTTTTTTGCTTGTGACCTGAAACGTTGGTTCTCTCTAATGAACTGTTGACGCGACTGGTACGACAGGAGCAGATGAGGGGAAGGGGGCATCGTCATAGAGGAGAACACAAGTCAAATAGTCAATGCTGTACCGACACAGAGCTTTAATACTAGTGCAGCAGGAGGAGTTTGCTCAACTCCATTCACACACAGCCGGGCTCTTCGGAGTCCATGAGCTTGTTAACCTTCTGGGTTACCAAGGCAGCCCCGGCCAATGCCCAGCCCAGTGCATTCTTCCTGTGGTGCTTCCAGAGCTGTCTTTCGACAGATTTTTTAAATTTCAGGCAGGCAATGTTTGATGGAACAATTCTTAACCCTTTCAGTGGCAACCATTTTAACACAAAAAATTGCATTGATGTATGAATTTTCCACATTGTTCTCGACTGAAATTTCTAATTCAACTTTTTTTTTTTTAAATGTTGTTATTCTTATTATATCCTGGATGAAAAGAGTGAGTGAGAGTTATTGGAAATTACTAAAGAAAGAAGCAATTCAATTTTGGTGCATTTCTGTAGCCTATAAGTAACATAATAGTCATACTTAATTACTATTAAAGGGGGAATGATCCCCGTTCTCCGTAGTGATGTCATGCCGCGCGGCCGCGACTCCCGTGCCTGCACCAAGCAACATAATGATGCTTAACCACCAACACCTACAGATAGATGGAAAGTTCCTTACCTGGTTACTGCACGGGGTGGTCAATGAGACATTTCCATGTAAAAATCTGAGTGATTAGTTAGGTCCAATAGCGTCAGCTTCCTAACTATTGCAAACGTCTAGCAGTGTGCGATGCGCGGACGATGTGTTGGTTCTGGCGCATTAATGGTTAATGGCTTGCCACACATACTGCTAGCACTAAAAGTAAAAAAAAATTCTACCACTACGGCACAGGGTTGCAATCTGAGTGCTTCTAGTTACTAATATTATTTTTCTTTTGAAGCAACAACACATGTTAATATTATATATTTTATTGCATTCATGTGTTCATATGTTTTTTGATGTTTTATTGTCCAGCCAGGGACTGGAGATGTAAATTAGCCTGATGCTAACTCCGGTACAATTAATGAAATTATACATTTATCTTTTGAATCGTTCAAGGTTCCTAATGCACTTACATTGAACAGTGGTGGAAAGTAATGGATTACATTTTCTCACATTACTGTAATTAATTACTTTTTATGAGTAATTTGTAATTTTCTGAGTAGTTTTTGAAATGTGTAATCTTTTCTTTTACTCAAGTACAGTTTTACCTTGGTACATACATTTGAGTCCCCTCACATTACTGATTACTGGATGGTGAAACATTTTTAATTCGGGAGGAAAGTTAAACTCCTGTGCAGCCTGGCGAGCCAGGACCAACGCATCGTCCGCGCATTGCACATTGCTAGAGGTTGCATTAAATCATTGGAACTTAAGTAACTTTTACTCTTTACTCATTACATTTTAAATGAAGTAATTTTGTACTTTTACTCAAGTACATTTTGAGATGGGTAATTTTACTTTTACTCTGAGTAAACTTTTTAAGCAAATTAAAGATACTCTTACTCAATTACAATTTTACAGTACTCTTTCCACCTCTGACATTGGATGACGGTCAACTGATTATTGGACGTGAGTGACTATTTCAAATGAAGCCCTTTTTAAATAATCCATGATTCATTAAAACATCGGGTCCTTGAAGTGCATTCAGCAGCCTGGTCTCAAGTGCTGGCTGACGGTGGCCAGCCATCTGCTCGTCTTCACGGTGTGCCTGTCTCTGTGTGCACAGTGCGTTTCATGTTGAATCTTATCTAATTGAATCTGCAACATTGGCCGCCATTACGTGGCCAATATCTCGGCGTGCGACATGGCGCACAGTGTCAGAAGTGGGGCGAGTGTGGTCGTGTGCTATGGACATTTTTGTGCCGGGGGTTATGAAAAGTGTGAACTAGGGCTGCAATGATTCGTCGATTAATCGATGACTAATCGATTCGATTATAGAATTCATCGGCAACAAATGTAATAATCGATAATCGCCAAGATATTGAATCATTGTAATTTCGGCAGTTTTGTGCTGACATTACCCCAATTGGTCCAGGCAAATGTGATATTAATGCATCATTTTTGAAAATATTAAATATTTAAGAAGAAAGGTGAAAAAGAAGAAAAACATCAAATATAATACAAAAAATATTACGATTTTATAATTATAATACATTTGTCTCAGAAAGTAACTTGTACATTTGTTGGTTAAGAAGAATCAAATTTGACTAGATTTGCAGTTAAGATTAATGTCTTGCAATTGTTGGTCAGCGTTAACATTTTGGATTTGTGTCAAATGAGATTTATACTATGATCGCTTTATCACTTTTTCAGTGGCACTAAGAATGATCCAGTTTCAAAGAGTGAAACGCGGTGATATAAAATATGAATTGTAAATCATTGTCAATATTTATACTTAATTCCAAGTAAGGAGGCTGTATGACAAGTTTGAAGATTAAAGGGGCATTTTTGGAATGATGAGATTCAAGGTATTGGTTTGTTTTGTTTTTTTTTCTTTTAAGAAATTGAAAAGATCGAGATTTCGTTAAAAAATCTGGATTTCATTTTTTTTGGTGCAAAATCATGAACCCATACCATAAAAATTGGAACATGCCATTAATACTAATTTAATAACGTAGATGCCTGGATGGGCAAACCGCCGGCGCTGGTTGCCTAGTGTGCAGTGGGTGACACATCATGTAGTTGTATTGTCTATCTCGACTCCACGGCCGAGATAAACGAGGACATGCGTGAGCTATTGCCTGGCCCGGTTGGCACCATGTGTTTCCAAGGAGCCGGCATGAACGTGTGTGCACGCCGCTTAGCGCGTCCATGCGCTCCCGCGGCCCCCCTTCACACACACGGCCATATAGCATAGATTACATAACTGAGTGTGCACCCGCTGAACCCGGGCGCATTGTGTGGTGGCTATTTATAGAACGTCTGCGCTGGTCGATTACTCCGATTTGCGATGCCTTGGGCACACACACACACACACACTCTGTCGCTTCCAGTGACGGCAAATGTGATGAAGCAGACGCACGTTGTCGTTGCGCGCCTTCACGTACACGGGGTATAATTCTGGGCTGTCTCTTTAACAATGATGTCATGAGCTCGGTTTGGGTGATATCTAGAGCTGCAACTGATTAATCGATTAATCGGTTATTGAATTAATCAGAAACTAATTTGTTCATTAATTAATAGGGATGTAAATATCTATGAAGATACAACAGCTGTCGATACAATGTAATTTTTTTTTTCTTCTTGACGTAATTCCATGCCCATCCTGCGGGCGGCGCTAAACCTATTTGGCGCTTCCTTTACACACACATGCAAACACGTCGTGTGTGCCTGGAAGGTAGTACATTCACTCCCCCGCGCATACTCACTCACCCATTACCTCCTTCTCTCGCTCGCTCCCTCTATCTTTCTCTCCCTTTCTCGCTCTCTCACTCGCCCGCGCACACACTCTAGCAGCAAGACACCGCCGCGCCTAGTATAAGATCACCTCTGCTGTATCGGAAAATGCCGTTCTCTCGAATGTCGTAATAATGTAATGTCGTAATAATCTGTAATGTTTCAGGTTAATAATCACTACAATTTTGTGCGCCGCAGTATAGCCTGTTAAGAGTGAGTACACTGCAAAGCACACAAATGCCATATGTGTGGCACGCAGAATCGTGGGGTCGCTTCCCCTCCCCAACATCTTTGCCGCATGTCTCCTCCCCCTTCTTCGCCCTTTTTCCAGCCAATCGTCAATAAAGCTCTGAATGGGGCGCAAAAAAAGACATTTCTTCCGAAAATACAAATGTTCCGATTTCAAAGGAAAAAAATTAACAGATTAATCGATTTAATCATCAGAAAAGATGGCAGATTAATCGATTATCAAAATAATTGTTAGTTGCAGCTCTGGTGATATCCACATTTTCCTATCACGATATTCTGAATCAAAAATATTATAGACATCCAATAATATTGTCTCACCCAAAAAAAAAATCAGATATGAAACCAACTGTATTCGGTGGCCATTGGATGTTGGCGCTGCTCGATGATTTGCCTAAGAAGGACATTTGAATTACACACCTTATTAATCTACTATGAAGCTTCTTTCTAGACAATAAACAGCACACATTTGTTTAGTTTAATATTGAATTATGTATAAAATATAAATCCTTAAGAAATGGTGGGCTAGTAAATTATCACCCTCAGACTTTTCGATTGCCTCCTCGGTATGTAGCATTTAAAAATGACAAGTTGTACTTGTTGTACACAAGCTTTCAGAGACCTACCGACTATAATCCCGATGTTGTGTTGGGCACTGGCGATATTTTGAAATGCCACAATATACGATGTTACATTGCCCTAGGCTATCATGAGCTCACCTTGAAAAACGATTTACTTTTTTCAAATCGATGTCTTTAGAAATGGGGTGCTCATGTTGACTTGTATATTCATTTTTTTTCATCCTTGAGAGCTGGAGAGGGTCGGTATGAAAACTGTATTAGTTTATCTTAACTCTTTTGATTTCCACACCCATGTTTGGCAGTCAAAATGATACTGATGAATAATGAACTATTCCCTGCAGCCCCACTAACACTATTCTCTAATAATCCTTTTGAGTGCCTAATAAGTAAAATGCCTGGGAAGCTAGTATCAGCTGACACTAGATACAGATACAGAAAACCAATCGTCCAAAACAAATTGTTATGAAACCAAGTGACTGCTGTCACTTTTATATTCAATATTCCCCCCAAAAAACTACTGTCGACCATTAGGCAAAGACACCATTAAATACACAATTATACACTGCCATATTAATATACTAGAATGTTTGGACTAGAATGTTAAGCAAAAGTAAATTCATTCAAGTGCTCTTTTGTAAACAGATGGAACAAGCGAACAGGAAGAGTGACGCCCAAATAAAATATTGACTTTGACATATGTGTCGCCTCTGTGGCGAACTCATTCCGTATGCATTTTGCTAATGTGTTGCTAATCTGAGCTAATCCTGGCCTCTCCTCCTTGACGCTCGCTCCATGTTCATTGTCCCAATGAAATTTAGGTGTGTGTCCATGATGACATTGTCTTCAACATTCTTTATTATTTTTTTTAATTTATATTGTATTTTTGTTATTTTTTTGGGGGCACAAGCAGTTTTTCATTCTTTATTGAGAGACAGTGGCTGTGTCCGAAATCGCTCTCTATCCCCCATATAGTGCACTATATGGGGCGCACGCCATTTTGTGGGGCTGTCCGAATTCTCCATGTACCCTATATAGTGCACTGAAAGTATCCCACAATGCACCGCAAAAAGTAGTGAGCATCCGATGTACCCTAGACGGAGCAATATAACCCATAATGCATTGCAAGACATTTTAGAAATGACCTAAACTTGAAAAAAAAAGACATTACGGGAGTAAATGCCGACCGACCTCGGCCAATAGTTATAAATGTAAGTAGTTTTGACTTTTTCTGACGATTGTCGAATTTTATAAGTTATATTTTTTATAATTTATTTTATAATAATTTTGACAGTGCTAATTCTAGTGTCCGAAATATCGGCCGGTGCTGTTGGGTGCACTATAAGTGAGTGCACTATATGGGGGATAGGGAGCGATTTCGGACACGTCCAGTGACGGGATTAAATCGGAAGCGGGGATGAAGAGTCAGGGAGAAAAGCCGGAGGGGTTGTGCACCCCTTATTATTTTTAAACTCCCTCTCTAGCGTTATTTTTTTCCTAAATCGCGACCGTTTGACAGATGAACTGATAACTGGCATTAAATTACAAAAGCAAGACCTTTGTCGTTTTTTGTTTTTTTGCAAATGAAAAGGAAAATAAAATATTACTCTATATACTACTTTTTACAGTGCAGCCAAAGCAAGTGTCATTTTTGTTTTGTGTGGTTTCCGCTACGACACATCAAACGTGATTTTAGGAAAAATAACACCGTAGAAGGAGTGTCTTTTTAAAATGATGAAATAAAATAATACACGGACGTAGTGACTGCTCCCTGCGGACGTAGCGACTGCTTAGCTCCTGTTTCACTGATTAATCGATTGCAGCCCTACTTGAGACTTTGATCATTTCGACAGCATATGAAGTGAGTCGTTATTTTGTGCTTTCCAGGTGGTGCAGACGCTGGAAGACCATCACCGGGAGGTGCTGTCGCTGTACAGGGACTTTGGCTTCGCCGGCCTCATCGCTCAGGACTCAGAGTTTGCCCTGTGCAACGTGCCCGCCTACTTCTCCTCCCACGCCCTCAAGCTTAGCTGGAATGGCAAGAACCTGACCACACACCAGTACCTGCTGTCTGAGGCAGCACGTCAGCTGGGCCTCAAGACACAGCACCTGCCCTGCTTTGCTGCACTACTTGGTACGCACCGCCAAGGGGATACATTGCTACTGGGAATGGTCCTCTTAATGCATGCAGAAATGCACCCTCGCGCACTTTGAGAACTTTCAGTGTATAATGCTGTTTTGCTTGGCAAGCCGGAACAGATGACTTGTCCACACGTTGCACGCGACTAGACTAGAACGTTCGTTTGGTCTGGATTAAGTAGGCTCGGTTAGAGGTGTGTCAATCAAATGAAGTTATAAAATCACCACTCAGTAGGCATGACTAGTGACTAGTCCCGCCTTAACGGGACGCTGATTGGACTAGAGCTGCAACTGATTAATTGTTTAATCGATTATTGAATTAATCGGCAACTAATTTGATAATCGATTAATCGGCCACGATTAATCGTTTCCTTGCTTGGTCCGTCCTCCACTGAAATAGATTGAATATACGTTCAATGTTTGCAATATCGATAACGTTCCGGGTTAATAATCTTTCCGAACGTTTGCGCAGCGCAGTAGCTCAGTCTGTTAAAGGCAATTCCATGCTGAATATGGAATTGTCAAATTTATGATATTTTGCCTCTAAATAAATAAAACACATTATAGAACGGTACAAAATCTCCTAAAAAATTGTAATAGTCATGTTTGGAGCTAAAATAAAGAAAAATAATAAATTAACAAAATAATCAAATGTATTAGGTTGAAACTGCATTTTTTGTTTCAACGAAGAAGAGCTTCAACGTGCAGTCCGAAAACAGACCCGCCCCCTACCACCACCACCACCAGCGCCTATGAATTAGAGGGGCTGGGCCGCTGGGGAGCAGAGATGGACTGTTTTACTTTTGGAGTACAATTCGCTACTCGTTACATTAACTTGGCTTTAGCGATACCCGTTGGGAACTGTTGGCACATATGTTGATCTCTCTCTCTCTCTCTCTCTCTCTCCTTGGATATAACGGCGGTGTGGACCTCTATTGGTGGAGCGGTTAAAGGCGCTGCAAATACGCGCCCCCTATTCATGTTAATTAGGTTTTTTTGCCGACTGCGCGATGTCCACACCCG
>OMKY01167835.1:4654-15149 GCA_900302395.1 Bregmaceros cantori
GACTGTACTGGTGCATCAGCGCCTCCTACTGACTCATTATACATTTTATCCTACCCCGTCAATGCTCAAAAAAGAGAGAAAAAGTAACAAGTCTGTTTTGGTACAAGTAAGGAGTAGAAATACAGATATTTTCTGTATTTATTTACTCGGTACAAGTAAAAAGTAATTACAGAAAAAAGTACTTCTAAAAGTACAGATACTTGAACATTTTACTTAAGTACAGTACTTGAGTATTTGTACTTCATTACTTGCCATCTCTGCCTGCTTGTTACTCTGCATGTGGTATGAACAAATAAGATCTTTGCTTCATATCTCCACACCAATTAGAGCCCTGTTAAGGCGGGCTCTGAATTAGGTAAAAATTAATGTAAAAGAATGAATAATAATACAGATATACGATACCGAGATTGTCATTCTCAAAAGTCGGCTAGCCCCACTTAAACATGGACGCAGGCTCTCAGGTGATAAGAACAGACTACTTCATCATCATCATCACCGATCACGGCTTTCTCTATTTTTTGCACAAACGGGTTGGACGCATAAATCTATTACCATTACTAGAGACCTCCTGTATTAGTCTCTGTCACATAACAGCCTATGCAAAATGTGTTTTTTTATGTCTGGCTGTGTGTGTGAGCTTACAAGTGAGCATGTCTGTGTGACAGTGCACGTGTGTGAGCGTCCAAGTGAGTGCGTGTGCACGTGGCGAGCGTGTGCGTGCCTGTGTGTGTGTGACTGTGCACGGTGTGTCAGTAATCAGAAGCTCCCCGCCAGCCTCTTGGAGGCTGCCTGTTGAAGGGTTGGTCTAATTAACTATCATGCTGCAGATGGGATCAATTTTTAGCACTCACTTTCCCCTCCCCACGCTCTCTCTCTCCCCCTCTCTCCCTCCCGCTCTCTCTCACCCTTTCTTGCTCTCTCTCTGTGCCCCTATGTAGTTGGTTAGTTAGTTAACTTTATTGTCCACATGTGTAAATGTGATTCATTTTTTTTTTGTCTCATCATTTACAGAACAGACAAAAACAGATGACAGCAACAAAAACAACATGAAACACTTAACATTTACACACAAAACATGTTACATGTCAATGAACTTGAAATCATTATTTTTTTTGCAAGTTGTGTGTTTAGGATGTCATACCACATTGACACATATATATATATATTTTTTTCTTTTTTTAATGTTTATATTTATATTTATTTATTTTTATTTTTTTTCAGAATGTTATCTCTGGTATTACCTGCTTGGAAACTGACGAATGATGGGGTGTCTCGAACCAATGGAAAAAAGAAGTCATCAGTTTTGTTTTGTTAAGTTATTTTTTTCGGTGCCAGCGAAGCCATTTTCTAATTTTTCTTGACAGTGTGAAAAGGTGAACGAGGGAGTGGGGGCGAGTGGACGTGCAAGTGGGAAGCAACCTCACAGCGCTGCGTATGCTGTGATCTAAGCGACAGCAACAAGACTATGGGGCTGGCTTGGAGCAGTGGTGTCAACCCGCTGTGCCACGGGGCCAGCTCCCAGCATGCTATAGCCAAGTTTTGACCCGTTTACTTCCTTAACTACCCCGTCTATGCTCGCCACTTCCGGTGCCATTTATTTTACCGTGTCTTCGACTATTTTTCAACATGTCTAATCGGCGCTGTGCTATTCCACACCCAAATGCTCTCATGCAGATCTGTGCCCCACAAACACGGGATTCAATAATCTGCGCAACCCGTTCCATTTACTCATTCAAGTTGGAATTACCAGTGGAAGCAGCCATCTCGTTGGACCAGAAGAACATGTGACGACAATAATCAATACTTCTAAAACGGTGAGCGAAGCGAAGTGGATGATGTGCAATTTGTCACAGAGTGAGCTGTAGTAAGCAGATTTTGAAACGTTGTGCGTTTTGTGTGACATATTCATCCACTTCCGTCCACTATGATCACTTTACACAGGGAAATATACAGACACAGGAAATGCAAATGCTGGCTCTTGTATTTTGCGGGAAAACTCGTCTATGGCTTTGTGCGTATGTTAACCACAGAGCAGGTACAGTAGGTCCTAGCCAGAAGCTGCATCTTGAGATTAGCCAACAGACACACGAGGCCTACAACAGTGGCTACCAGCACGCAGTTTAAGACATCAACAAGAGGCGCACGGCGACCGCCCACACAAACAAATTTCTCTCCCTTGCTAAACACAGAGCCCCATTGTCCGCACCCCCCCTTAATCCATTTGTTACACCCAGACTAATTTGCTCTCATTAACCTCCGGGAGGCAGACAAAAGACCCAGGACAGCACCCTGGGCCCCCAAACCTTTCACTGGCGCCACTGGCACTCGAGTGCGGGACCCTGTCTGCTGGAGGCCGGGGGAGCAGAGAGAGAGGGAACCCCGGGAGAGAGTTGGAGAGAAAGTGACAAAGAGACAATGGAAGGGAAAGTGAGATACATAGACACAAGGGAGGCAGGGGGGGGTGAGAGAGGTGGGGAGTGTGAGAGAGGAGGGAGCGAGAGCGAGCGAGTGACAGTGCGAGTGAGAGAGGAAGAGACATAGAATCAGAACCAGAATACTTTATACAGAATAGGGTGGATTGCCCTAAAGTGGGCCACTGCCTAATGTGGGACACCTGAGCTCCAGAGGCTCTGGCTCCTCCCTAAACTAATGAATGTCAGTCAAAGTTCGGTAAAAGAACTATGGGAACACTAAACTATGGTAATGTGTCTAACATTATGTTCAACTGTTCAACACTACATTTCACTGTCCCACCTTAGGCAAATGACTGTCCCACATTAGGACGCTGCAAAAAAAGGCCCAGATTAGGACACCCCCCCCCCTCCTCACCCTCTACAAAGAGACATACGGAGAGAGAGGTATAGAAAGAGAGGGAGGAATTTTGCATAAGGTTACATGTACAAGCAATCAGTGTTGGGATTTCGTTTTAAAGTAACCCCTTCATTTACAAGTAAAATATTTTGCAGAAGAAAGCTGAATATAACAGTGCATGAAATCAATGTGAAGCTGTAATCTTCATTATTCATTTATGAAATGGAGTTGTAATGGACTACATGTAGCCTTTTAATACCAAATGCTGGAGGCAGTATACATCATATTTTCACATTTTTATGCGTGTAGCAGAATGTGCACCAATATGGGTCATCCTTTTCGAGGATGTTGAGCAGATGTTGTTTGTTAGGGGTTTCTGCCTCACTACTACTTTTACCAACTCTGCTCCCACTAATCCCAAGCAGAGTTGTGTTAGGCCAATTTGAATGTGATTTACATGACTGTGGTTTCTGGATGTGCTTTTGATGACGTCACTCTGCGGAGGTCGTTTATTTCTGTGATCTGTGAGTTTGTGATTTATCATCTATCGCATGTTGTTTTTTTTTTGCCACATGCCATTTTCCCCTTTCATTGGCAGGGTTAGTGTGAAGGGGGACGAGAGAGCGGGGCGGCAGACCTACAGTATCCTTATTTCAGTGAGGGGAAGTGATCTCTCGACAGCTGCGTGCACTGTGAATTCAAGCCACAGACTCAAGAATCTAGTTGTTGGTGTGCTGGATGTAGCGGTCTATCTGACTGCACCACACAGCCAGCACAATGTGTTTTTTTTGTAATTCACCAATAAAACACTACTGGCATTGTGTAAAGTATCCCAGATTTGGGCCTTGGCCTAGCGGAATTTGCTTTGAAGTAAGGAGTTGTAACAGCTCTGGAATTTCTGCTTAGCACTTTGAACCGTTAAGAATGGATTGGTAGTTACCACTAGGGGTGTAAATCACACCTATCCGATTCAGTATCGATTTCCTGTCCCAACGATTTGATTTTTTTCGACACTCAAAGATTCACCACGATACCATTCAATTCGATACAATTCTTCAATTTGTTTTATTTATCCTGACGAGGAGTGGTATTATGTCCAGGAGCAAATGGATAAAAATAGACCAGAAAAAAGATTGATACTCTTGCAGACGTATCGATACATTGTATAGTCAGCTATCGTATCGATATATCGATACAAAATTGATATTATTTACACCCCTAGTTACCACTAAACTTTTTACTTCTTTGTGTGGACATTTTCGGATGGTGATTTGTTGGGAGTTGGTACTAGGTCTAGAAATACAAACAAATACTGCAATGAACACTGGTGTCGCTATCAACATTGACCAATCCTGGTATTGCCATCGGCAGGAGAATGTTATCTTTTGTATCTGACTGCAGTTTACTGCAACACTAACGTCTTTCCGAGTCAGTCATTTTAAACCAGACTGGGATTTCAACATGTGCCGTTTTTGAAGAACCACAGAACAGGCAGGATCACACGCTCTCTGTGCTTGGTCAGATAAGCAATAAAACACAAGAGGTTTGAGGTAAATGTTCATTTTCGCAAAGTGGAGAGTTGTACTGCAAAACAAGTCCTTACGGAACACTTCATTTTATTGACATTTATGGAGCACATTTAATAGAGCAGACATAAAAACGTGTTTCATCTTACAAAACTTATCGAGGAAGAGAGAGAGAAAGGGGGAGTGAGTGAGTGAGAAAATGGTTTTGTTTCCATCAAACGTCAGTTGGGAGAGCGGCTAGACCAAAAGGTTGGTGCTTCAAAAAAAAAAAAATCACAGCTACGACAGTCAAGAGTTTCTTCGGGCAAGACACTGAACCCCAAATTGCTCCCAAAGGGTTCATGGTTGAGTACCTTTCGAGACAGCCGCTGCCATTGGTGTGTGTGAATGTCTACCGATTGGCACGAAAGTCAATGATGCGTTAACCAATTCATGTTATTTTAATTGGTCAACTTGCTTAACAAGCAAAGTAATCCAGAATTGGTACACAGCCTTTTAGAGCTGCAACTGATTAATCGATTAATTCAATAATCGATTATCATCGATTAATCGTTTCCTTGTTTGGTCACTCCCCTGCTCAAATGTGTTTAATATGTTGTTCAAAGTTTGCGATATCAACAATGTTTCAGATTAATAATCATTACGATTTTGTGCGCCGCAATAGCCCCAGTCTGCAAAGAGTGAGTGCACTACGAAGCACACATATGCCAAATGTGTGGCACGCAGAATGGTGTGTTCGCTTCCCCTCCCCGACATCTTGGCCGTATGTTTCCTCCGCCTTCTTCACGCCCTTTTCCAGCCAATCCTGAATAAAGCTCTGCAAGGGGCGCAAAAAAATACATTTGTTTTGATTTCAAAGACAAAATGAACAGATTAATCGATTAATCATCAGAAAAGATGCCAGATTATTTTAATAACCTATTAGGTTATTAAAATAATCGTTAGTTGCAGCTATAAACAAGACATTGGGTGGTGATTTCACCCACGTACTTGTGGTAGTGTTGATGGTCAGCGGTGATTGTGGTTGTGGTGTCATTGTTGTGGATACTTGGGTCGGACAAGTGTTGTTGTTCGACACTTTTGAGTACTGATTCAGATGGCCGTCGGCCCGTGCCTATACCCTGGGGTATTGACAGCCGCGGCAGACAAGGAGGTTAGGAAACCGGGGCATTTGCATTTTGTGAGGCCATGGATTCTTCATCCCGCTCTCTGGCTCTAGCCGTGAAGCGTGGCACTTTTGCACCGGGGGAATCTTAAAATAAACCAATACCTCCACGAGTGTTACAGAACGAATGAAATGAAAAATAGAAGATTATCACCACTTTGGGGGGTGCGTGGTGGCCGAGCGGCTAGGGAGCGCGTCCCATAGGTCGAGCAGCGCCGCAGGTTCAAATCCCCTGTCCGGCATTTCTGCAATGTCTCCCCCGGACTCTTCATCCCAGTTTCCGATTAATCCTGTCGCTATCTCTCTCAATAAAGAATGAAAAACGGGGCTTGCGGCCCAAAAATAACCTAAAAAAGAAAGATTATCACCACTTTTCACGTTGATACCTTGTTAAGTACATTTTCTGGTCACGTTAGAAGTTCTGCATTGCTTGATACCGCACCACATCACCTAGCAGCAACAAGAAAATGTAACGATCGATAATGAAGTTAAAGATAATCGAATAATCCTTTATCCGAATTTTAACATCCCTTTAAACTAACAATGAAACATGTAAAAAAAAAACAAAGGACAATTACAAGAATGTAATACTTCAACTACTTCGGAACATAACACATTTGCCCACCCCATTTCTTATTCCCACCGTTATGAAAATGTAAATGCTTTTGCAGAGCATTTGCAGAGACTTGTATCTTCATACCGATATATTACTGGAGGCAAGCTTGGACAGTAACGGATTACATGTAATCCGATTACAGCAACCAGAATATAAAAGTAACTATAGTCTGTAACAACTACATTTTAAAATAGGTAAACAAGATTGCAGTGCATTTGCTCAGAATACAGGATTATGAGAATCTTTAGAATCATTTCATCATTAAAACAAATCATCAAGTCATGGAATGTTAACCCTCACTTTACAATTAAAATGTGATGAAGCCATTATGTTAATGATTACAGCCTGTAACCGTAAGGGATTATTTCTTTATGAAGGACCGCTCCCAAACCCGAGTGTGTGTTTTCAGCACAATAAGGAGCACTTAAGTCTTTAATTTACTCAAAAGACGATGCCTTACAGAATTCATTCTGGCTGTGTTAACTGAATTTGTGTGGTTCACAGTTGTCTTGTCAAAAACAAGCACTGACTGGTTGTCACTCTGCCACACGAGTTTGAGGCAATGTTAGCCTACTCTGAATTCAATTAGTTGACTGTATGAATACAATTACTAATTACGATGCATATATATATATAATTTTTAATGTTCACTCTGGATGGCAAGGGCTAGCTTGGGCAATGATAGGTCTCTTGAAACAATTCTGGGATGCTCAGTTCATCTCTCCCTCTCTTGATGCGCCCATAATCCAGTGTGCCTTATAGGGAGGAAAATATGGTACTCTAACAGCCAGAAAATTCAACTGCCTCTTATCACCAGAATTAACTTGAGGTTATTCATTAAAAAAGAAGAAACTCTGGGGGGCGCGCGGTGGTTGAGCGGTTAGAGAGCGCGCCCCCCAGACGATAGGTCGAGGAGTGCTGCAGGTTCAAATCCCCTGTCAGGCTTTTCTGCAACGTCTCCCACCCACGACTATTCACCCCAGTCTCCGATTTAATACAGTCACCATCTCGAAAAACGGTGCTTGCGCCTAAAAAACAACTTAAGAAAAAAAGAAAGAAGAAGAAACTCTGCTGGCTCTGTGGCGCAGTCGGTATGACACCCACATCCAGCACACGTATGGTGCCTGTGACTTGGTTCACAGGTGCGGGCAGCGTCGCAAGTTCTCCTCCCCTCGCCGACCTTTCTGCGATGTTCCCCCCCCCCGATCTTTCTCGCCCCAATTCACAACTAACCCTGTCAATTAAATGGAAAAATGGTGCTTAGGCTGAAAAAGTAACAAAAAAATAGTGAGGTGTTGCTGTAAAAAATGTTTTTAAGAATTGAGCTAAAGTGGAGTGGAGTCCGTGCTACAGGCCGAGCCCAGCTCTGACATCCTCTTCAGCAGCGATGCTTTGACTGCGTTGATTTTCCCGTCCAGGTCCGACAAGCTGCAGCTCTGGACGACAGATCGCAATGCAAATCAAATAACTTTATTGACAACTTTGTGCAAACATACGACAACAGTGCTGGGTGTAGGGCTGCAACAATCAATTATTTTGACTGTCCATGAAGACGTGCAAGTAATCTGTCTATGTCCAAAAACGGGGGCAGAAATGGGTGGATCGCGAGTACGGCACGTACCGACATCACGCGTACCGACATCACGCGTACCGACATCACGCGTACCGACATCACGCGTACCGACATCACGCGTACCGACATCACGCGTACCGACATCACGCGTACCGACATCACACGTACCGACATCACACGTACCGACATCACACGTACCGACATCACACGTACCGACATCACACGGACACGACAGCACATGCGGAACTTCCGCTGCAATCAGGCGATATGTTCACCCGCCAAACGTGCATGCTCACTAATTTATCCCAACGGTCAATTGTTCTACGGACGAGGAACGTCCGTGCACATGCTGGCAGATTGCATGCTGCTACTGCTGCTGCTGTACTGGTAAGTACGTGTTCCGGGAATGTACACATTGATTTCTGCAATACCCACAAAAACCGACATACATTTTGTCTCCAAGATGCCTTAACATACACATGTCATGTATGTATTCATCTAACATGCAAAAAAAACAGCTCTCGACATGCGCTCGTGCCATCGAGGTTTGGGGCCGCTTTCGCAGGGAGCAGCTTTGGTCAGGCTGCCTATTCCTGCTGAGCAGCTGAAACTGTTTACACTACAACGAATCATTAACGTTTTTTAAATTTGTTTTTAAAACTTTTTTTATGATCGGCGTCCACACACAGGGGCTCTGTCCTGGAGAAAACGATTCTGGGAGACGCAAGAGCATGTGCAGTCCTCCTCCCCCTCCCGAAACAAATAAATGTATAAATATAAATGGAGTATATCTAACTTAAATACAACTTAAAATATATATCAAACGCAATAGCACATTAATAACTCAGAGGAATTATTTTAATGCAATCATTTTCATTGTTTTAGTGTTTTGATCGTTTTATTGTTCAAGTTATGGAGTAACCACAAATCTTGAAGACTCATCGAATGTGTTGGACCAAAGGTACGCCGGAGTGAACAAGTTATTCGCATTCTGGGAAAGAAAAGCTTGCGACGGAACGACCACCTTCTGCATAGACTACTGGTATCTTCATGAACCCGAGTATAATGATGAATAACTTCTAGATCATAGACTACTGGTATCTTCATGAACCCGATTATAATGATGAATAACTTCTAGATCATAGACTACTGGTATCTTCATGAACCCGATTATAATGATGAATAACTTCTAGATCACGCAGAGAGGGAGCGTCAGGTATGTGGCTCATCGCTCAGGTATGCGATGAGCCACATACCTGACGCCCCACACCCCCCGCAGCCCCACCTCTCTCTGCCGTTTTTTCACACCTGGTGCGTCCAGACACCAGTTGAGAAAAACGAAACGGCAATGAAAACGAAACGGATTCATGTTGGAAGGAGTTTTCCTTTTTTCCCCGTTTTGGGCCCAAAAATGTCTGGATGATACGTGCAAACGACACTGAAAAAAAAAAAAAGTTTTTCACTCTAGTGTGGACACCACTTTCGGAGCGGAGTTGTGTGACCGGCCGTCGGAGTCTTTTTTCGGAGTTGGTTGGAGAACTGACAGTACGTCACGTTGACAGTGTGGTGGTTGAAACTGTGATTCCATAGGCGACCACACGTCCACGGACCTTGGTTAACCCACGCAGCGGTGGCTACCCCCGCTAGTAAACTATAAATAGGTAACAGTGCAACAACTCACCTGTGGTGGTGAGGTCTTGGGACGTTTTAGCCTGAATGACTGAAAAACAACAAAAAAAACGTTTTAAGAGGGAATATTCCAAATATAACTCATCAACAATTCCCAATCATGGTAGCTTACAGATCAATAGGGATAATAGATAATAGGGCTGCACAATAAAATCAATTGAAATGAAGAGTCAGATTTTGCAGTTATAAGACAAAATGTGAAATCATCAGATTTCTAGCGAAGTGTACTAATGTAGTACACTCCCAATCAATTTGTTTTGCAATGAATAGGGGGTCAAAGTATATACTATATTTATAGTAGTTAATTAATGAATGAAGTAATAATTAATATAGTAGTGTATTTATGGTAGTTGAGGAGACTATTGATACCAACAGATGATACCGTTTCAAGAGTGGTTATAAAGCGCATCCCCCAGTTCTAATCCCGTCTCCCGCTTTTCTGCAATGTCTCCCGCCGACACTTCATCCAATTTAATCCTATCAGTATCTCTCTCAATAAAGAATGAAAAACGGCACTCGCGCCCAAAAAAAACACTTCATTGTGAGGTCTGTTAAAAAATATTTTAAGTTAACATTAGTGTTGATTTACTTGGAGGAAGATAGATTTGTCCCAGATTCAGTGTGTTAATTGTCTAGGGTAGGTTCATGAACCCATTTTGAAGAATGACACTTAGACATGGCTGAATTAAAGATGGCCGATTTTTTGTTTGGTCCATAATCTCCGACAGGGTGGAAGGATTTGCGCCAAATTTTTTAGCTTTGTTTTCCGGGATAAACCTTTAGCAGTCGGGACGACTGCATATGCCTAGTTTTTTTTGGGGTAGTCGAGGAATGGCAATGAAGTCAAATAATCACTTCAGCTCTGAATCGTACAATAGTTTCAGGTCTAATATGAATTATCCGGCAGCGGGCTGCATCTCTCCATGTCGCTATAATTAACTAAGGAGCCACTTTGGCTTTTAGCATCCAAACGCTAGCAACATCTAATGTGCGCATTGCACACACACACACACACACACACACACACACACAGAAACACACACACAGACACACACACACAGAAACACAGATGCACACACACAAACAAACACACATCCACACAGACACTCACAAAC
>OMKY01167840.1:3062-24242 GCA_900302395.1 Bregmaceros cantori
ACTGAAAAAAGTTGTGCACGGATCTGAATGAAAAATGTGTACAGTTGTTGGAAATGACAAATGGAACAAGTGATCACATTTTGGTGCATTTCTGTAGCCTATAAATAACAACATGATAGCGTCTAGTTTGACTACTGTTTGAACTTACAAACTGAAGTTTCTGAGAACGAAAGCGTTAAAAATAGTCCTGCCTGAACCGTTCGTAATGGAACATTTAAAAAATAATTTTGTTGTCAAGCCCTGGTCTGGGTCCACATTATGGCCTTGGCTGATGACCACCCAGAAAATGTGACCCTGAAAAGTGAAGGATCCAAAGTCCCAAAGCAGGCTCCGTACATCTGATCCACTCCCAGGTGTATCTGACTGCTCCCGTCCTCTGAAACCCACCACCTTCCACACAGGACTTATTGTCAGCAGCGAGGGAAGCGATGTAGACAGATTATGTAAATGTCCTCAGCAGAGTGCCTTAGGATACTTATCCGGCAATACCGTGCAATGCAGTGCCTGAGTACTGCCAGTTTGCATTGAGCCACAAGCTAATGCATTAAATTGCTGGATTTGGATTTTTCTGCTTCAGCCGCGCCTGCGAGAACTAAATAAATTGATTCTAAAGCCCCTTTTCCAATGGCTTACTTAAGGCCAGCACGGCACAGTTCACATGCACATCCACCCCGAAAATCGCTTCTTCGCGAGCGCAAAACGGCCAGGCCAGGTTTCAGGACCCGCTGAGATGTGGGAATGTGGCCGACCTTGGTCACTTTTATGGGTCGCTGATTGGTCACGTTCCGAGGGGGTGACACAACGTGGCCGGCCAATCACATCCCCCAATCTTCCAGGCATCACTATAACAAAGGTAGAAGGTATCATCTGCCACAACCATTGCCCCCCCTGTGAATTCAGGGAGGGGTGTCACACACGCAGGGGTGAGGGTGAGCACTGCCGTATCAAAATTGAGTTTTTAAAAAACTAGGCACCACCCCCTCATGGCCGCGTTAAGAACAGTGGAAACACGTTCCCCGTTAACTGAACTAAACTTAACTGAGATGTGCCGAACTGTGCCTTGAGTTTTTTTGTAGTGGAGAAGTGGCTTAAATGGCGCGGCCGTTTTATAACGTGTCGTGAGCAGCATCGAAGTGATTGCTGAGCGGCTCGCCTGCTATGTCTTTGGGGGGTGATTCAACACTAGGCCACTAGAGCCAGCGCTTTGTTAATTACTTTCTTCTAATCACTGCTCGGAGGGAAGTGATGTCATATTCCCAGGATTTGACCTGACGGTGTGAAAGTCACCCTCTGTGCTGCAGCTACTTGCAGAGTATAAAGCGCTCCCTAACTAAACTCCACCTCGGAGGGTAAAGAAGCAGAGACAGACAAAGCAAACCATGGCACAACAATATCTACGAATAGTCAGGACTCACCTACCTCACGAATCCAAACAGAACAACACTGAAAGGGCATCCATGTTGGTGCCCTTTCTGTTACAAGTGGGAATATTAAAAAATGCTACCTCCGTCGATCAACCATATTTTTTTCTAAAGGGGCGATAATTGGTCCACATTGGCTGTGTCTGAAATCACTCCCTATCCCCTATTCCCTATCCCCCATATAGTGCACTCACTTATAGTGCACTCAACAGCAACAGCCGAGATTTCGGACACTAGAGATAGTGCCGTCAAAATTATTATAAAATATAATTATGAAAAATATAATTATAAAATTCAACAATCGTCAGAAAAAGTCAAAAGAAGTTACATTTATAACGATTTGCCGCAGTCGGTCGCTATTTACTCCCACCCATCATTTTTATTAAGTTTAGGTCATTTTAAAACTTCTCAACGGGTCAAAAACTTAAATATAAAGATAATGACAATACCTGAAGCGAATCCCTGAGCTCCAGTCTCCCCCCTGCAGGCGTGGTCGTGGAAGGAGACGGTGCTGGAGTCGGGCACGTCGGGGCGCTACACGGTGGAGACGGTGAGCACCGAGGAGGGCGTGATCTCCACGCTCACCATGAGCAACATCGTGCCAGCCGACTTCCAGACCATCTACAACTGCACGGCGTGGAACAGCTTCGGCTCCGACACCGAGATCATAAGACTCAAGGAACAAGGTGGGATCCAAGGTTCGAATCCCGTTCCAATTCTTTCCTTCTCTGTGTTTGGTCGTGTTGGTCGTTACCAGAGTTGGTGTGTTAGCATAGGTCATTGTTCTGTGTCTTTGAAATAAGTGTGTGTGTATATTAGCCTGGTGAGCCAGAACCAACGCATAATCCATGTATCCCACATCGCTAGACGTTTGCATTGGGTCTGAGAAAATCAGGCAAGCCAGATACAGTACAGGTTCAACCGACCAATCAGCGAGGAACCTGGGCGGAGTCTGTCTGCTACGTGAGACGTGGGGGGACTTTGTACGGGATATATATATATATATATACACAGTATGTGTTGCTGCAGCGGAGCTAGCTAGAGAATGATAGTGAGGAACATCCGCAGCCTAATGGTATTTTAGACAATAAATCAAGGAGCCACATTACAGCAGGACATACAAACTTAGCGCCGACCTGAGCTGCTGCTCCGTATAGAGGGCTCTCCTCCAGACATGCAACACTCCCGCATGGAACGGCACACGGGGATGAGATTTGACGGCTTATTCTAGGGTTGCACCGATCCGATCAGTTTTTTTAATGTCTCGGTAGCGTAAGATTTTGGCCGATCAGGATCGGACAAGCTCTGCTGCCCGCGACGCCTACAAAACATCAATATCCGCGACCTGACACCGGCGGAATGAAATCATTGAAATATAACTTTAGATTACATACCATGTTGTTTGATTTTTATACAAATACATCTTTTTTTTATACAAGTCAAGACTTGTGAAAGATGCTTGTCTATACGTGTAGAATTTGCTCCTCTTCTCCTCTCCCTTCTTCGCTTCCCTTTTCAAACATTTCACTAAAGAACATTGTGTGAAAATTGAGCGGATGTTCTTAAGTGTGGACTATAGAAGTGTGCTCCACGAAGTCCTCATCTCCAGTCCAATCTGGAGTTGAAAGACAAAGCAGAAGTTCGCATGAAAACAAGCTAGCATGAAGCATGCACACGACGCGGCCCGGGAACTTTTGATTGCGTTATTAATTACCGTGCGAGTTAATGATGCTGATAAATTCCTGCCTTGCCGGGCGCGTGCGTGGCTAGCGCTCATTAAGATTAAGAGCGGCTCGAGGACCATCGGCGGTTGGATAGGCCGGCGTTGGAGAGGGTGCGTGGCGGCTGGGGCCATTAATAAGCGCTACCCGCAACAAGAGCCTGCGGATAATATGATCCTAAAGACTGCCGTGGCCGAGGTGTACGTCCAGTTTTCAAGTGGGGCTCTGAAGGAGAAGGGCTGTTAGGGCCAGGGCTCACCAACACAACACGCAGTTCTATTTTGGTCGCCACATCATGGCCCGCTTTGAATGGCGCACCCATAGACTGTATATGAATATGGACGCCGCAATCGCTTCAGCCGGCGTGCCGACTTCCGCGTGCTTCTGCTAGTCGAGTGGGCGGAGTCGACTACCAAAAGCACAGAGTTTATCGGATTTACAATAGAAATATACCAATCTTAGCAGGCCATTTAACCTATTTAAAGATTGTTTCTAATTGATGTTTTAGTGTATATTGTCGGGATAATCAACGTTTCATTTTGTGAGGGGGGAGGGGTCATAATTTCACAAACGCGTCGGATTTGGCGTTAATATTTTCTATTTCAGCTCCCATAGGATCCCATTTATTCTGACTGTCATTGGCGCCCCTAGCGAACAGTACCACTGGAAGAAGTCGCGTGTGGGGTGTCTCTCTTTCATATACTGTATAGCTCTCTCTATCTCTCTTATGGATGACGTCATGCACGCTGTGTCTACTTTATATACAGTCTATTGATGACGTCATGCACGATGCGTCTACTTTATATA
Organism: Bregmaceros cantori; assembly: GCA_900302395.1. Taxonomy (NCBI): domain Eukaryota; kingdom Metazoa; phylum Chordata; class Actinopteri; order Gadiformes; family Bregmacerotidae; genus Bregmaceros; species Bregmaceros cantori. The sequence continues at coordinate 7,012 of OMKY01167840.1, forward strand.
CAGTCTATGGATGGCGTCATGCACTCTGCGCTTGCCCGGTGGCTTCATGGCACAACACAAGTTACCACCACCCTTTTAAAATAACACGGTAGGTGTGTGCTCCCACCGATTAGACCTGTTGACAAAAATAGTCGAAGACACAGCAAAATGAATGGCACCGGAAGTGGCGAGCAGATACGGGGGTTAGATCAGGAAGTAAACCGGAAAAGGGTCAATCCTGTATCTTAAAAATCTGCCCTCATGGTGGGTCTTGGACTGTTGAATAGTTTCTCATGTGGTACTCGGTATGAAACATTTGAGAACCTCTGTAATAGACCATAATAATCAATACAATCTTTGCCAATCGCAATACGCAGGTTGTTTTGTTGGCGGCTGCAGAAGTTGGATGCCATGTCGGGCTGGCATGTGTGCGCAAAATGTGAGGACAGAGAGAGCCTCACTGACGGCGAGCGAGCAAAATGGTGGCGACATTACTGGACATTGCGGCATTTTAGCTGAATTTTCAGTGCTTCAAAGACCGTAGGGTGCAGAACGTGCATGGCGAGACCCAAAACATGTTTTGGACCCACATCTCACCGGGTCCTGAAACCTGGCCTGGCCGATTTGACCTTGTGGAGAAGCGATTTTCCGGGGTGGATGTGCATGTGAACTGTGCCGTGCTGGCCTTAAGTAAGCCAGTGGAAAAGGGGCATTATTGTTTCATCATGGCTGATCTGGATGCCGTACTGCTGCTATTAAGCGAGGATGGCGCGCCTTCTAAATTAATATGCGCGCTAACCGTTGATTCCACGCAAGCAATAACAATAACGGCTCTGGTTGCCAGCGACTTCATACGTGCCGAGCAGTGAGTGATGGAGCCTTGTTTCAGAATGCCAGCGTTGATCAATGGTGACATTAAATGGTCTTTAATGAACGCTCATTGGCATGTTTTGCATTCGGCTCAAGTGGACTTACGGTCGTTAACGTGGACCCGAGTCCTCATTACGATGCACTCTGCGGCAAGGGCAGGATATAGACACATATGCCACCAAGGTTTTTATTTCCTCCTATTTACATGCGGCCACATGCACGCTCGCGCACTGTACCGACACATGCCACATCTCGTGAGGAAGAAGGCGGCGAAGCACGGGCGCGCAACGGAGCTTCCAACTTCGGACACTGCAACTCGCTCTTGCGCTAATGCACTGACGAGTTCTGCACACTCCATAAAGTCCTCAATAAAAAATAAAATGGCTCATCCAGATACCCTTTTATTAACCTAGCCCAGTGTAAATTAAAAGTTATTAGACGGAGACGCTGTGCCACGCCTGTTTACTGGGATAATACACAAAGCGTTGGCTAATTGTTTTCTCCTGAGCGCACTATAATCTGGGGATTTATGGAATGTGCTAGACCGTTTAGAACTCGTACAGCCTAATGGAAAACTACCCAACCCCCACCAGCACCCAGGAGCCTCCCTCCCCCACCATTACCCCGGGCCAGTCCCTGGCCAGGGCTGAAGATGGAATGGGGGAAGTCGATAAGATAATCTTGAGTGTGTGACAAGAAATATGTGCCCCCTCGTACACACACGCGCACATATTGGCTGTCACAAACGCACACCTTTAACATAAGTCAGCAGACAGAGAGAAAGTGTCGCGCTGACCGGTCATGTACACTATGTATGTGTTCTGTCTGTGTGCACATGCTTCTGTTGGTGGTATTATGATGGTACATGTGTCACAGGGGCGATTGCTCTAAGACTGCAAGGGAAGCCCAGCTTCCCCTAACATGTCAGAAAAATAAATGGTCAAATTTACTGTGTTTGTTGTGTGCACACGTCATTGACTAAATATATGCTACAATGCGCTACATTTTAAGCATTTTTTATCACTAACTGATACAACTTTATTCCCGTTTTGAAATCATTCTCTCCGTAGTGCTCTGTGTCAGCGCTGGAAGTGTGGGTTGTAACCAGCTAAGCTGAACTTATACGGTGAAATGCATAAGTGATCTGCTTTGTCACGCCCCCAGACTGCGCTACGTCAATGGGGCTTCATGGGGGAAGCGTGATATGGTACGCCCGATGTAAAAGAGACATATTGAAACTGCACAGCGATTGTTTTACCTGCTGAATTTTGTCCCCGCCTGGACGCCCGGCTTCTCGCATTAACTTACATGGGAAATTGGGAATGGCCGTGACTTCGTGTCGGGTGGACGCAGATCTCATTTGATAGATAGCGAATTGAGCGAATCACAGTGTTTGAAGTCAGCAGTTGCTGTCTTCCAGCACTCCACAACTCAGAGACGCAGCCAACCGCTGTGGCGCCACTTGCCGTGATAAGTATTCTGCCTGTCGCGCGGTTGTTGCGCAAACTCATGTTTTGATCACATATCGTTTGCCTCGCGGGAATCGAGGCTCAATCCTCACGTTATAGTTTGTCATTCCATCGTGTTAATTCTTGTGAGCCTTGAATCGCTTGGTGGTAGCAGTCTTTTTCCTTCCTTGTCGGAAATTCCTTCTCGGACTTTCATTCATTCGCTCGTTCTCGTCTTTCCTATTCCATGCTATTGCTAAAATTGCGAGTGTTATTCTATTTGTCCCCAGAACCAAGTTGGCGGTGGTTAATCTTTTATTTCCACTGCTGTTACAGTTTTAACTCGTTCCTTTCAACTTAGTTCTTTTTAAGTTAATTTTCATAAATGTCAGGACAAGCTGTATAGTGCCAAAACATGTTTTACCTTTACTGATGAAATTGAAGGCATGTTTTAAACTTCATGTCACATAGGCAGAGTACAAAAATTGTAACAAGTTATAAAATGAGGAGTGGTATGGAACAAAGTACCCAATGTTTTTTGTGTAGTAGTAACTTTAGTCTGATTATTTGGGTAGAGAGAATGGATTTAAAACATCTAATTCACATTGTTACTCTAACTTAGTTACTTAGTTATTTTTGACTTGCTTCTTCACACAAACACACTTTGAAATTGATGACGAGACAAGTGTTTCCAGAGGAGGTATTTCAGAGTGTACTAAAAGTTATGGCCGGTACTTTGATTCACGGAAACTGAGGTCTGAACCTCAAGCCCTATATTCAAACCAGGACTTGCAGGGCAACAGGGGAAAGTTGTGTGATTTCTTCTCTTCCTGAAAGACATGGAGTTGGACAGCCTCAGTTGTACAAACTGTTGTCTTTAGTGGCAATGATTGGAGCCCTACATCTGCAGGTGTAGAACCTAGCTCTGCTGACCATTGAGCGGACACTGGTCAAGTCCTTGGAAAAGACACCAAAATGGTACGACAGGGTCACAAACCATTTTCTTGAAAACGAACGTGGGTTAAGTATAAATAGACACGTTTTATGATGCAGGACGACAAATTGAGCTTCCCCTCCTTAAAAGTCCAGCATCCGCCACTGATGTGTCATGTACGTTATGTTTAGTGTTGACGATACCGATATCGGTATCGGACGTACTCGTTATCGGCACCTTTTTTGTGGTATCAGCATCGGACCGATACCGGACCGTACGGCGGAAACTGCCCCAATATTGTCTAAATCTAGAATATGTAAATGAAATGTTTTTGTGAAGAAATGTAAGTAAAGTAAGTAAAACCCGCTTCCCGCAGTGTCTAAAATATCTCTTCTCATCTGCTTAAATAAAATGGCCTGATGAAAAATGTCCTTTTCCTCAAAAAGTGGTCAAGTAGAGTAAGGGTGTTTTGCATCTGAACTCTTCAGTTACTACCCCAATACCACCCAAACAATAAAATAATTAAAATAATGAAATAATGCTTAATGTGTTATTGCTTTTTATAATTTTCCTCCACTACTATTAATCATAGACTGCATGTAAAAATGACCACGATAACACTAGTAGCTTCTTCCCAACCCTTGGGAAGAAGTTACTACCAACAGCACTTTTTTTCAAACAGCGGTATCGGTATCGGTTGGTATCGGTACCGGCCGATACTGCAGAGCCAGGTATCGGTATCAGCACCAAAAAATGGTATCGGTGCAACACTAGTTATATTTTCTGTCTTCAGTTGGTGGTACTATGATGGTACATGTGTCCTGTTTGTTATGTTTTCTGTATGTGTACTTCTATTGGTGGTACTATGATGGGGAGTTAATGCTCTCTCTACCTCCTCCCCAGAGTCCCTGCCCGTGGCTGTGGTCATCGGGGTGGCGGTGGGCGCCTTCGTGGCCTTCATCGTCCTAATGGGGACCATCGGGGCGTTCTGCTGCACCCGCTCACAGAGAAGTACGCACTGTTTCTTGATTTCTTTTACTTCAACCTCTACAACAAATCTAAGACATGAGTCACGTTCCTATGGTCAAACCAAATGCAACATGTCAAATTGTCGCAGTTTTTTTAATGTCACGGTACCGTCAGATATTAGCCGATGAGGATCAGACGAACTGTTTTTCAACACACAACACAGCACAAAGATTTTATTTGATAGAAAATAAGAACTTTAAATGGGTACTACCAATTACTGCAGTATCAGGACATGGCATTGGGACTCTGTATCGGGGACTGGGACTTGGTATCGGGACTCGGGTATCGGGACAAAAAATGTGATTGGTGTATCTCTAGTACAAATTGTTAGCGAGGGGTCTTATTCATAACTTTTAATAGTTTTTTCTCTTCTTCCCGGTAAATGTTTTTAACGCCGTGTGCAGCCATTAGTAATTATCTTGCTAATGCTTTGTGCTTTTATTCGGCTAAGACTCTGTCGCGATTAACCAAAAACGTACATGTTGGAGCAAATCAACCATGAGGGTTTTAGTGGCCTCGCCGTTTCAAGGACTTCTATGCGAGCGGAAACGTTGACAGGAGAAAGATGTTTTTTTTTTAAGCAAGCGATGTAAGGAGAGACGTAATTGTGGTTTTTAATTATTTCAACCGTGTTGAACCTCATGTGACACCTGCGGAAGAGCATTACTGTATTTGGCCACTTCAAATTACTTATCTCTTTAAACTAATAATAGTTCTGCACAAGAGGTAAGTAAGTAGATGTATTTAATACACCCAGAGATGGGATTACATTTACTTAATTACAATTTTTGTGTGTACTTTTTTTACTTTTGGAGTATATTTTTCGCAAGTTACTTTCTACTTTTACTAGAGTAATCTTGAGGTGAAAAAAAAAACGTTTTACTGAGATGTCAGCAATTCTCTACTCGTTACATTAACTTGGCCTTTAGAGACACCCGTTGGGAACTGTTGACACATATGTTGGCGTCATCTCGCTCTCTCTCTCTCTCGGTCTCTCTCGCTCTCTTGGGCGCTCTCTCTGCCTCTCTTTCACTCGGCCTCTCTCTCTCTCGCTCTCTCTCTCTCTCTTGGTCTCTCTCAATCTGTCTCTCGGACACTGTCTCTCTTGATCTCTCTCTCTCTTTATCTCAACCTCTCTCTCACTCGGCCTCTCTCTCTCTCACTCTCTCTCTCTCTTGGTCTCTCTCGCTCTCTCTCTCTCTCTTGGTCTCTCTCGCTCTCTCGGCCTCTCTCTTGGTCTGTCTCTCGGTCTCTCTCTCGGACACTGTCTCTCTTGGTTTCTCTCTCTCTCTTTATCTCGGCCTCTCTCTCACTCGGCCTCTCTCTCTCTTGGTCTCTCTTTATCTCGGACACTCTCTCACTCGGCCTCTCTCTATCGGGCTCTCTCTTTCGGTCTCTATCTCTCTGCATCTTTTGAAAAGAGAATTTTATTTTTTTAATTCAATTCATTTTAACTGAAATTCAGATCCGCCCGAGAGCATTTGGGTGTGGAATAGCAAGTTACCAACATCCTTTAAATAACACGATCGGTGTGTGCTCCCACTGAATAGACATGTTGAAAAATAGTTAAAAACATGTGAAAATTTAACCCGAAGTAACCCCCAAACTCGTCTAGTTCGGGGGGGTCTAGTAAGACGTCCATGGATTTTGACATCAGTTTACAACTTTCTTTCCTATTCTAAAAAAAACATTTTGACAACTTTGAAGTTTGGCATGTTTATGTAAGTCCTACATGAAAACAACAAAGTTGTGTAACGTTTCCTGTCCGGTACAAGCTCCGAGAAGCAGGTCGACCTGGCGGAGCCTCTGGTGACAGGTTGGCACCCAGGGTCGCTCTGTCACGGACCCCTAATGACGTGCCGCTGTCTCCCCACAGAAGATGCCCACCTGGTGATGCCCACACTGCCCGTGTCCATCTGCACCCACCAGAGAGAACTTTCCAGCAAGATGAAGACAGAAAGTAAGACATGCGGGAACAAAGACAGCGCAGTATCTGACAGGCGGCCACGCGGGGCCATGCTCGGCCTTATTTTACCGTGTATTCTGCCGAGGGATGTCTGAATATAGCACTTTAGTTTCAACGCTGGTTGGGTACCATGCAGGGCAGGTTTTATTGGAAAGGGGGGTGAGAGAGTAGGGAAAGCAGACCTGCAATAATTTGTTGTGTCCAAAATCGTTCCCTATCCCCTACTTCCCACTCCCCATATAAGCCACTTCTCAACTACAAAAAAACTCAAGGCATAGTTCAGCACATCTCAGTGGAGTTTAGTTCAGGTAAATGGGAACGTGTTTCCACTTTTCGTACCGCGGCCACATGGGGGTAGTGCGGAAAATGTAAAAACTCAATTTTGATACCGATTGACATATGAATTCACAACACTGCTGGCTGTGTGCTGTGGCCGCTGTATAGCATAAGAGAAGGGGGTAGGGGGATAAAGGCGGCGGCCCCCTACTGGTGTCTACCTTTGTGTCTACCTTTGTTCTATTGATGCCTGCCAGACTTTGGTAGTGGACCTGTGATTGGCCGGCCACGTCGCGTCACCCCTTCAGAGTGTGACCAATCGGCGACCAGCAAGCGTGGCCACGGACGGCCACATTCCAGACCCTCACCTCAGCAGGTCCTGAAACCGGATAACTTTTGCACGGATCTGTATGAAATTTTGTACAGTTGGTGGCAAAAAGAGAAACGGAACAAGTGATTACATGTTGGTGCATTTCTGTAGCCTATAAGTAACATAATAGGGTCTAGATGTTTTGGTATCAGTGACCCCGTGGTCTTGGTACAGGTATATATAGCTACAGATAGCCATCCCACATATTTACTAGTGGCACACACTCATTTCTGAGGTGTGCCTCAGACCCCGGTGTTGTTACTGCAGCTAAAATGAATGATTAAATATAATACTAACACTGGCTATTATGTCTCACTTAGCTATTTTAAGACTAGCCTCTAACTCCCTCCTGAAAACCTAAAGAAGAAGAATTGACCCGAAAATGCTTCCAAAAATAAGCCAACGGATGCCAACGGATGAGTAAATAACGTCCATCCGAGATGAAATATGTGTCGCCCACATGCATAATATTAATTATGTAATGGGACGTTTTGGTTCTTGTGTCGAGTTGCAAACAGCAAAACAAGTGTCCTATTTATAATCGGCTTAGGAATGAGGTTGGTTTTGGATTCATTTTTAGAGAAACTTTAGAGAAACTTGAATGTTCAGGACAAGCTGTATAGTCCTGAAATAGTTTATAACAATTGCTATAAACTGCAGCTGCTCAACTGAAATCATAGAAAGACAGTGGCTGTGTCCGAAATCGCTCCCTATCCCCCATATAGTGCACTATATGGGGTGCACACCATTTTGTAGGGGTGTCCGAATTCTCCATATACCCTATATAGTGCACTGAAAGTATCCCACAATGCACCGCAAAAAGTAGTGACCATCGGATGTACCCTAGACGATATATAATATAACCCATAATGCATTGCGAGATGTTTTAAAAATGACGTAAACTGTAAACACTTCTGACTTTTTCTGATGATTGTTGAATTTTATAATTATATTTGTTATAATTATATTTTATAGTAATCTTGATGGGGCCAACTCTAGTGTCTGAAATCTTGGCTGTTGCTGTTGAGTGCACTATAGGTGAGTACACTATATAGGGCGGAGGGGATAGGGAGCGATTATGGACACAGCCATTGAATTACAACAATTCTTAGGGAAGAAATTGTAGATTCATATTATATTCTCAAAACGTGCAGCGTAGGGAATGTAATGGTTTTGTGTGATTGACGCCACCGGCGAACATGCTCAGCACAAGCCAACTACATTTCCCAGCAGCCCCATGCGACCCCGAAGTCTGGTCATGTGACCGCGGTAAGCATCCAGATCCGTGCACAACTTTTTCAGTTATTTTGGGGACAAACCAAAGCGACCGAAAACATTATCCGCTCGGCGCAGGAACCAACGATACCGATACTCAGATTCTGTCCCCTCCCTCCCAGTGGAACAGGTGTCATTAAAGCAGTCTACCTGTGGGCACCGCCAGCGCTCACATAGAACCTGTTAGCGTGTATTGACGGTTAGCGTTCCACTGCTATTCGTCTCAGAATAGCCTGATAGTCATTTGCACAGCAGCGGGGGAGGCTAGAAACGCTAACTTATTTGGGTTCCCAGCGTGCCAGCCATTATCTCCTCGTCTCCTCTGTTTCACTTTTCGGCGCGTGGGTTGTTTACGGGAACTGGTCGCTCCTGCGCACAACGTCGTCAGATAGCACACAATGAACGCCGCTCGCTGCCGGCAGTTAAAAATCTATTTGACGCTGGATCAGAGTTTGCAAACAGCACATAAATAGTGGTAAAGACCAGTGCTGGAGACGTCCCACACGCTGAGCTCGCCGTGCTCCAACTGCCTCGCCAACGGATTTTGCTGGCGGTACCGGCGAGGACGTCTTCCCCTGTGTTCTCAATTTGCTTCGATTGAGACGCAGATTTCAATATACTGTAATATAATGTATTGTTCTCTTTCTTGTTATCGGCGTAGAGACACTTTTCCATTACATATTGGCAACAAAACAAGTGTCTTCTTTATAATCGGTTTAGGAACAGGGCTGCTTTTGTATTTATTTTTAGAGAAACTTGAATCAAATAATTTATAACGATGGCTATAAGCTGCAGCTGCTCAACTCAAATCATAGAAAGACAATGAATTTCCACAATTGCAAGGGGGAAAAAAATGAGATTTATTATTTTCCCAAAACGTGGAGCATAGGGGATGTAATGGTTCTGTGTGACCACGTCGCCCTCACCTCTCTTGCCCACCTGTGTGTCTCAACAGATCCTTTGAGTATTGCATATTGTGTGAAGTTTCTAGAGCTCCCCTCAAATTGCTAAGAGGACTGGTGGCTATCAGGTTTGAAAAACCTCCCTGCCTTTCTGGAGTTGTATAAAGTAAAAGTAGAAGAACAAGCAAAACTAAAAGTCGTGCCAGGTTTTACTTTCAGCTGTGGCACTGTGGCCAGGTGTCACCCATCAGCTGATTGGCTTAGGTGGTGTGCTAATCAGGGCTTGAAAACAAAATTATTTTTAAAAACGTTCCGAACGGTTCATGTAGGCCTATGTTTAATGTTTTCGTTCTCGGAACCGTTGCGCCACCAAAATATCAGTCTGAAGTTTAGATATAGTTCATAGTATCTAAACATGGTGGACTTTAAAACTTCAGCGTAACTGTATTAACCTGAAAACCGGGTTTAAAACGCCATTACATTCACTTCCTTGTCTGTCCACAAGATAGAGCCCCAGATGCATGGGGCTTGATGACTGACAGTGAAATTTGGATGGATGCACAACCAGAAATCTCTCCCAGACATAAGATATGTTAAAATATATAGAGAACAAAAAAAAAAGTTTTTAACCGGTTTTGTGGATTTCATGATGTTCTGTTTGTTCCGGAACTTTTCTGTTTTCGCTCCTCATAACATTTCGTAGAATTCTGTTCGTTTTCAGTTTTTGTTTTTGTTCCGAACTGGTTCGGAGTCCTGGTGCTGATTAGGATCAGCTGGCTTTGTAAACACCACGGGGTGTCTACTCCAGAAGTACTAGTTATTTTACTCCAGAAGTACTAGTTCTTTTTACTCCAGAAGTATTAGTTCTTTTTCTCCAGAAGTACTAGTTCTTTTACCCCAGAAGTACTAGTTCTTTTACTCCAGAAGTAGAAGTATCTCTTACCCCCAAATCGAAACCTAACCTTAACAAAATAAGTGGGTCGTTTCTTGGGAATCGCACACCACATCATAGTTCAGCAGTGTCCGATGTGCTCTGTTGTCCTTTCAGCATGTCAGGAGACTGACTGTATTCAACCCGCGGCTCGATTATAAGAATTTTAAACTTTCATACCCGGAATAAATAGAATGGAAATAGCCGCGGACAATGCTGCGTTCAAGGAACGGGACATGACAGACAATGTTGGGGATCGCCTGTTTGGGATCGGCGAATTGACAACTACCTGACTAAATGTAATATTAATGGACTAAAAATATGCGCAAACTGCAGATTTTGTACATTTAGAAGGTGGACAGATGTCTTTGTTGTGCGTGTGTCTTTCTGCTCGAGCCATGCTTTTAATTCAGATAGGGAATGAGTGAGAGGACCGCACAGTGGCGCCCGGATGTACGGCGTAGTAAAGCCCCGAGATGAACATTATATTTTGAAATAATAAAATACAGTTGTTGTCACGGTCAAAAGATTTAGCGCGGTAATGAAAGTGCTCCCGGTGTCACGGTGTACGGTACGGTAACCCATCGCGATAACCGACCGTTTTGAAATTCAGACGGTTACCTCACCGTCAAAATATTTCACCGCGGTTTACAGTACACACCGGTAACCGCGACACCCCTATTCATCACTGTACATTTTCCCAGTCCTCAGTCTTGGTGTCATGTGGCCATTTTCAATTCCATTGTCAGGGAGAGATGTTGTGTGTATCTATGTGTACCATTCATTCTGTCTTCCTCGCTAAGCTCTGCTCTCTCTCTCGGCCTCCCTCGCTCACTCCATCTCTCTGCCTTTCTCTGCCACTCTTTCTCTCTATCAATCTCTCCCTCTTTCTCTCTCTCTCTCTCTCTCTCTCCCTTCTCACTCTCTCTCTCTCTCTCCCTCTCTCTCTATCTCTCTCTCTTTATCTCTCTCTCTCTTTACACCCATTGTAAACTTGCTGTGTAGGCGTGGGTTTGGCCGGTCGATGCAGTACAGCTCGTCAGGCCGGCCCCTAATCGATGGAGCGACAAATAACTCAAGGAAGGGGGAGGGGGGTGGATTGTGGGAGTGGGGGGAGAGGAGGTAGTAATTATGCAGCATAAAAATGAACCTGATGGAAAATGGAAGCTAAACATACTTTTCTCACACGGCCCTCCCCACCTCCACCCAGAGCTCAAATCCATTATGCCATTATGACAAAGAGGATAGAACATAAATACCACGGTGTCCAAGGCCCTGCCGCTGATCAAGCCTGACCTAAGCCTGACCTAATCCCGCTACCGCTCTGTAAATCTCACTATAGACCCTATAGGAGAAAGGTTTCTGAGTGATGTGTTGTTAGCATAAATACAGTAGAGAGGAAAATGGAGCCAGTCGTACCATTTGTCAGTATTGCTTGAGCCATTATAGAGCCACATATTATACTCTATAACAACTTTCTTTCTCTTAGTTTCAGCATACTCGGAGGAAAGTTGAGCCTAAAGAGGTTTTGAAGATGATTGAATGAAACAACAGCATGTTATGCCACAAATCATTGCCATTTCATGAACAACTAGAAGCACTCAGAGTTTGCAAACCTGCCCCTAATCCTAGCCTAACCTAAAAAAAAAAAGTGCAATTTGCAGCTTGAAAAAAAAGATGCAAAGAAGTACTCGCGTCGTCGGCGTTAAAGTTGAGTATGTTACCGCTGCGCTATACACGTTTTGAAACATCCCGAATGTGATCGGAAACGTTTGGAAATGGAAAAAATCTGCCATTTGGGAGCTTAAATGTGCCTCGGGTGCAGCTGCAGGAGACAGGTGTGATGTCACTACGTAGAACAGGGCTCGTTCACTGATATCAAATCAAACTATTTATATTGCACCTTTTATGCAGAGCAATGTTACTTATAAGCTACAGAAATGCAGTAAAATGGAATCACTTCTTTCTTTCGTAATTTCCAACAACTCTGGAAAATGTAATCCAGATCCATGCTCAACTTTTTCAGTTATCGCGGGGACAAACCAACGCAGGTGAAAATATAAACTGAGCTTTGCAGGCTCCGTCCCGGCACAGATAACAACTACAACAAGATGGCTGCCACAGATTCAGCACGCAGCTGTCGTGATCCCCTTCTCCGCCATAAGTATGCTGCAGGTCTTCTTCCCTTAACAGAACTGTTGGAGGGCGTATGGTTTATGGTCGAAACGTCGGTAGATGCTGTTCTGAACCACTGACGATACAATCACATTGATTTTGGGCACATGTTGTGGACTTTAAACTTGGTGCGTAAAAACTGACAGGAGTTAAGCAGACTGTGTTGTAGTGAACGCCGCGGGGCATTGTGGGCCTGCACCGTCGGTCACTTGGCAGGTGCCAACGCGCCGCTATAACGGGAACCTGAACGGAGCTTGGTGCAGCGCGCTCAGCTTGTTGTCGGTCTGGTTAAGGTGCATTCCCCCACCTCATCCACGAGGGGGTGCCCTCTCGTTACAGTATTTTATGCGATGATGCTTTTCTCTGTTGTTCTGCCTCACGGGTATAGGAGGTTGTGGGGAGGGGTGTGGGGGGGTCCATTTCTTATTGGTTGAAGGGGATGAGGTTGTGTTGGATTCGGACTTGTGTGTGTGTGACCCATAAATGACTTCACAATGACAGCCATGCAGTGGAGTGCTAACATGCTGCTAGGACTAGACAAGGAATCGACGGTCCCCTCCCTTTGGTTATTGATTGAAACAATCACCGGCCCGTGCAAATTCCCTGGTGTGTCAACGGCCCCGACGGGTCTTTGTCTCAATTTCCTTGTCCCTCTATGACTCTAGCCGGGAAGCTTGTCACTTTTGCTGGATGCACCAGGGGAAATCTTAAAATAAATCAAAAATGAAATAGGGAGCCTCCGCTCCCTCTCTCTCGCTCCATATCTATCTCTCTCACTCACTCCCTGGTTTTGTGTCCAGATCACAAAGGGGTGGTGTCTGCCAAGAACGACATCCGAGTTGAGATTGTACACAAGGACCACAACGCCGCCCGGGAAAGTGAGGATCACACTTCCATGAAACAGCTGATGGTGAGTGTGTCTAAATATATTTTATATATAACTTTCATATTTCTGACCAATAGTTGTATGCCTATCTGGTGCATTGAATTCATTCCACCCTCTCCAACACATAGGCAGTGTTGCATAAGTCTCTGCCTCCGAGTTTTGTTTTTTTCTTTTTTTCTCACCTCAGTTATTACGTGGTTTAATTTGCATACTGGTATTTTATTGTGGACCCAACGGCCCTTTGAATGCTGCGAGGGCCTGAGCTGCATGCAGATGACTCAGGCGCTATATTCAGAGGTGTGGCGCTTCCCACTATTTATTGCTACGTTCTCTCTCTCTGCAAACACGGACACGAGATGCCGACATGCACACATGTTATATATCCTCCACCTCCTCCGCCCCCCCAAGTAACAAGGTTTCCGCTCCTCTTCAGATTCTTAAGTGGCATAGATTACATTTCCTCTCTCTGCTCCGTTCAGTCACTCGAAAACTGCCGGTAGCTCCAGGCGGAGGGGGGAAGGAGTTATCAAGGGTTTGATTCGTAGGACCATAGCAGCTTACCAGTTGGTTCCGGCATTGCTGGATTCATCCTCGTGTTGCTGGCTAGCATCACTTGTCTGCCAAAGCAGGCAGTAATGGTCGAATCGGGGAGTGGAAGGATACAGGAAGTGTTATATCCAAAGCAACATTCGTTTCTATATGCTATGTTTTGATTTGATGTAGGGCTGTGCAAAAAACTATTTGAAAGTCGGAATTTGATTATCGTATTTATCGGACCTTTGAGCGCACCTCTCTAGCGCACCCCCGTCATTTTTAAGAAAACATGGAAAAGTATTTATTTAAGCCACACTGGCTTAAAAGCCGCGCATGAACAACAACAAGATGGTTACCACAGATTCAGCACGCAGCTGTTGTGATTTCCGTCTCCACCAAATATGCTGCAGGTCTGCTTCCCTTAACAGAACGGTGGAGGGCGTATGGTTTATGGTCGAAACGTTGGTAGATGCCGTTCTGAGCCACTGGCAATGCAATCATATTGATTTTGGGCACATGTTTTGGACTTTAAGAAGACATGTTGGATTGATGGTAGGATTGAGAAGGTCCTCTTAAGTATTCTTTTCATCTATCTACAATGTTGCAATCAAAAGTCACTCTGCAAATTCAATACAACTCAGATTTTTCATTCATTCGAAATAGTATCAAGAAAGAGGAAGCATTGGGGGGCGTGATGGCAGAATGACTATAGAGGGTGCAATAAAGAATGAAAAACAGCGCTTACGCCCAAAAAATAACCTAAAAAAAGGCGGAAGGGGGGAGTGACCCTGCCCTTTGCCCTGCCGTACTGAGTATCTGCCACACCATGGTTCTTACCGCTGAGCTCCAGCACTCATGGCTGCGTCCTGCTCCTCGTAGGTGGAGCGTGGAGACTTCCAGCAGGAGTCCGTCCTGAAGCAGCTTGAGGTTCTACAGGAGGAGGAAAAAGAATACCAACACATCAAGGTAGGCCTTGGAGCCAGCAGTTCTGCATGAGGCAGTAGGAGTATAGCCCCTTTTCCACTGGCTTACTAAAGGCCAGCACGGCACAGTTCACATGCACATCCACAAGCCCAAAACGGCCAGGCCAGGTTTCAGGACCCACTCAGTTGTGGGTCCAGTATCTGGCCGTTCATGGTCACATTTGCTGGTCGCCTATTGGTCACTCTCGGAGGGGGTGACGCAATGTGGCCGGCCAATCACATGAGGGGGTCGTCTGCCCCACCCTCCTCCCCAGTCTGGCAGGCATCAATAGAACAAAGGCAGACACCAGTAGGGGGTTAACACCTTTATCCCCCCTACCCCCTTACAGCGGCTACAGCACACAGCCGGCAGTGTTGTGTTAATGGGGAGGGGTGTCACACGTGCAGGGGTAGGGGTGAGCACTGGTGTATCAAAATTTAGTTTTTAAAATCAACGCACCACCCCCTCATGGCTGCGTTAAGAACTGTGGAAAAAAATCAATGGGGAAAAGTTTAGTTCCCCATTGATTGAACTAAACTTAACTGAGATGTGCCGAACTGTGCCTTGAGTTTTTTTGTAGTGAAGTGGCTTATCTGTGTAGGGTCCCTGGCAGATTTTTGTGGCACACATTGCCAGTTCGTGTCATTTTGCGGCACAAACCGGGAGGCGCCCACACAGTTTACACCGTCTTCACCCACAGTTAACATAGGGTCGTCGCGGCTCAGTGAATGAATGCCCAATGACCTGTATCCGAATGAATGTGAGGGCCAGGAGGCGAGCGCGTGTTGGCACGGAGGCGTTGTGCAACTCGGATGCCGTCGCGGTGGACACGGAATATAAAGAGATAATGGGACATCAACACTTGATATGAATGGCTGGCGGAGGGCAGGATTATTATTATTATTGTTCTCTAGTGGCATTTGACACTAGCCAAGAACGCGAGTGAGCGAAGCGGGTTTATTTAATTTCCTGCTCAAAACTCATGCCATTTTTAAATGTTTGCTAGATCTAGATATGTGGTATTTGCTAGATACATATTCCATCCAAGCTCACTCCTTGCTCAGCCAAAATTGCTTTAAATACGGCATCACGTATTTAAAGTCCAAACAAGTGTCTGCGCAGCTCAGAGAATTGCGCACGGCACCGGCGCACGTCCTCCTGCATCGTGATGACCCGGTGGCGTTTTTTTGTCGTGAACAAAACATTTGAACATTTCAAAATTTCCGCCCGGACATGGCAGGCAGTCAGGAGCGTCTGATGGACTCATCCCGCCAGCTTACGTGTAGTGTCGGGACCCCTTAATGAGTTACGCATTGATCTGTATTACAGCCACACTATAGCCACTTCACTACAGAAAAACTCAAGGCACAGTTCGGCACATCTCAGTTAAGTTTAATTCAGTTACATGGGAACGTGTTTCCACTGTTCTTAACGTGGCCATGAGGGGGTGGTGCCTAGTTTTTTAAAAACTCAATTTTGATACGCCAGTGCTCACCCCCACCCCTGTGTGTGTGACACCCCTCCCTGAATTCACAACACTTTGCGGCGACCAGCAAACGTGGACACAGTTGGCCAGATTCTGCACCCACAGCTCAGCGGGTCTTGAAACCTGGCCTGACCATTTTGACTTTGTGGAGAAGCAATTTTTGACCTTGTGGAGAAGCGCTTGTGGATGTGCACGTGAAGTGTGCCGTGCTGGCCTTAAGTAAGCCAGTGGAAAAGGGGCTTGGGTGTTGCCGTTGTGCTTAAAGTAGTCGGTAGTTCTGCGTAGTGGGTCACCCAAATCTCTCCTCCCCCATAATGGAAAGTAAAAGAGTGCTACCGGGATTACATCACAGATTACAACCTTCCATTTGCAGATCTGTTGATGGGCAGAGCACAGTGCACCTAAATAGAAAGATACCTCCCCAACCCTGAAAGTACAACTATTCCCTAAATTCCCCTCTCTATTTCAATCTGTGTTGTCACGCGCGAAAGCCTATATTAATGACTAGCAAACATAGATAAGACTCTGCAAAATAAAAAAAAAATTAAAAACTAAGAAAAAACACAAGTGTGTCACACAGAATGGGTGTCAGCGGGACTAAAACGCGGGCCACACGCGTTCCAATTTGCCGTTTATAATCCCACAATCTGTCATGGGCGCTGGTAAAGGAAAAAAAAAAAGAACAACGACAACGCAGAAACAACACCGACAGCATGTAATCATAATCAAATAGTGGGGCTGTTGCCGTCTGCGAGCCATTTAGCACGAGATGTAGAACACCCCACACGCATGTCTGTGTACATGCGAGCACTTGTAATGCGCGGCGGCATTCGTCGCTACAGCATGCAGCTCATTGTGCTCATCTGCTACCCTGCAGTTGGTGCCAGCAGCCCCCCCTCCAACGTATACACACACCTACCCACCCAACATCCCATAATTATGCTGGCGAGCGGTTAAAACAATGCATTCAGCTTATTTGGCGCCGCGCAGACAATGGCGTCATAACGACCCTATTAGATCACCTAGACACAGAAGGCCGTCCTCTCAAATTCTCCCTCCGGCGATGCGTTTGCAGCTTCCAGTGAGTGTGCGCGGGGAAAAAACAGGAGGAAAGAATAAAATACGCCCTGCCCGGAGCGCTGCGGCCCTGAGGTGCTATGTCACTGTCAAGGGGCTGATGAGGCCATGTTGTGGTGGTGGGTGGGGG
>OMKY01167848.1:0-10940 GCA_900302395.1 Bregmaceros cantori
CTCAACATATTCTTCCATTCAATTTAAACTCATCAGTGGTGTATTTCGCGTAGTAAAAGGATCAGCACACAATTAATGAGAATGGGGAATATTCTCGTAGCTGTCCATTATTTTGTTCACCAAAAGAGATGAGATTAGAACGGTCAGTTAGTGAACAAGGTTAGACATGGATCATAACGCAGATTTGCGGCGACGCCGATTGCACTTACGTAGTTTGTTTGTGATATCTCTAGAGCAGAACTTTATAGTTCTGCTCTATGTTCTGCTATATGTTATTATCGATATCCCTAAGTAATACATATCAGTATGAAACTTTATAATTCTCTACAGTCTACACGGTACGAGTATCGTCCTACAGCAGCAGCAAATGCTGCTGGCAGAGCGCACCAGCATCGCGCTGCGGCTGCCGGGAGCGCAGCACTCCCCCACTCATTTACCGATCCTGATCAAGACAAAATCACTAGTTCCGATCCTTGGAAAGAAGTCTGATCGGCCCCCGATCACCGATCTGAGGAGCTTATCGGTGCACCTCTAACCCCTGGAGATGTGACAACCAAACTCTGCCCACACCTTGCGTTGCCCATAGCAAACGCCGCCCACATCTCCATTCGAATAGTTTGATTGGTCAGGCGACGTCTTCCTGATTTGCCGAGACCCAATCTACAGTCTAGCGGCATGCGATGCATGGCTTATTTATTGAGTCTAAGGCAGGCGAAGGAGCCACTGAAATATTTCGTTCCCTGATCGTAGTGGAATTAATGCATACCTTTCTTGCCTCAGTGTGTTGTGCTCATTCGAGCACGTAGTAGCACTTTCTTAGCTTAACCCTGCGGGCCCAGACAGGGGTGAAGATTGTCACTGTATTTGGTTTTGCATAACCATACTTATGGTTGTGTAATAACTGTCTTACCAGATGTAAATAGGATCAATTTCAAAGTGATTAGTTGCGTCCATCTGCACCTCTATTTGGATCCAAGAGGCTAAAATGCTATGCTAACAAAATACTGCTTTGTGCCTGAGTGAGTGCACCAACAGGCAAAAGCTGTATGAATGGATCCATTTGATGAAGATCAGGGATGAAGATATTTCAGTATTTTTGGTGGCGTTTTCCTGTTAAGGATTATTTCACATGTTTTATCCATCATGGGAACAGATTCCACAGGTTGTTCAAGAAAGTGGCAGGTCGCCACTTGACAGGACTCATCTGCTACATCCATTGTCATCCACTGCATGAAATATTGTCTGATTCAGAAAGAAGCTCACAGTGGAAGGATGCCATCTATTTTATGGCCGTTTTAAGAAGGTCCTTTTTATAGGATTGAATCATAAACGACAGCCTTGTTGTCTTGGTCTGCTACTAAAAAACAGTTACTCAATAGCAATTATTCTTCAATACTGCAATGTTTTAATGTTGAATGTTATACGTACCTGATGTTAACTATTTGTACGACTACTATTGTAGATATTACAAGTTTAATATTATCGAAGAACATAAAATGAATATGAAGGCAAAAAAGCTAGCAAAATGCCTATTGAGTCGAGGATCCAAATCAAGTTATCAAATCACAGCGCAGTAAGCGTGACAAGTGACGGGCAGAAGGAGGAGCATTAAAGAAACATCGAATCGAGGCACGAACCAAACTCTGCTCTCGCCTCGCACATAACAAACTCCGCCCACGTCGCGCCTCGCACAAAGCTCTGCCTTCACGGGACACCGATTGGACCTCAGCTGGGTCCAGACACAACGACCGTGAATGGCAAGCAATGCGTGAGCAATTAACTGCCATCGGCTTTGACACACAGTTCCGTATCTTCCCACCCACTTACATGGTATTTCCTGGACTTTTGACACCTGTGACAAGCGTCATTTAGTTTTTGTGGAAACTTGGTTAGTCCTAAAAATTCTGATGCCTCTATTACCAATATTCCTCTGTTCTTACTAAACCAAAACAACGTTTTCCCTGGGATGAATGAAGGATTTTAAATTTTTAATTCAATTTGTTTGTTTGGAATGCATCTTTCAGAAGCCACGCATACACTAGCTTGGCAGCTGATGGTCTGCCAGGTCTTTACCTGCGTTTGTGGGCTGTCCATGCGGGACTTCCACTGTACGGCACCATGTCGTCAAAATGGTTAACTGAGGAAAACCAACAGACATCGTTTCCAGATGCTTTGTGCAGTTATTCTTTTGAGCCAGCAACTTTTTTCATCTTATTCAATTGGGTGAGAGCCTATGCGTTCATGTTTGTATATGCACTTCTAGCAATGTTTTGCACCACATGCACAATGGCAGTTAGTTTCTATGTCGGTGGCAACAATGAGTAACTTGAGTCCGTCGTGACCACTTGATCAGATCGCCCCAGTAATTCAGAGGGCTTGGTTTTTAAGAATTGTCTCTTATCTCATTTTATTATTTTGAACATTGACCACACGAGCCTCACCAGCAACTGTCACTACAATCTACAATCTATTAGAAGTTCAGTGCCCCTGAATCCATTCAAAGATGCCACCTGTGTACTTGGCCTCAACAATAAGCACGGCAGACGGCAGTTATTGTCAAAGTAGATTATCTTCAGGTACTATCTTGTCACTAAACACAAATATCAAATCAAGTATTCAATAAGTCAAACTTTCTTTCTTATTAATGTATTCTTGTTTTTTTTTTTTTCAAACATGGAGAAGCCATCATTGGCTGAGCATGTCCTTGTACAGTGCATCTGCCCCAAAGGACCTTCTAGATTCTTGCTCTACGACTACGGCCACTATTTTGACCTGACAATGTCATGCTGTGCAGTGTACTCAAGTGCTAAATCTGGGTGATGGAACACTCCTGTTATGCAACACCCTCTTCATCAGCCAGTAAATTATCAGATCTGCGTGTGATTAGCTTCATTACTAGTGACTAATGTGATTAGCTTCATTACTAGTGACTACTGTCTGGGGAGAGCAACCATTTGGCATGCACAGCTTTTTTATGACTTTAAAAAATGTGCCTCAAGTAAAGGTCCCCACCGTACCTTCTGCTGGGTTTTTGATTCTTCACTTTCACGGCATTGATGCTGAATCGTGCATCCCTACATCGCAATTCATCTATTATTGCACACTTCCTAGGGAAATGGTTCATAAGGAATTAAGTAATTTGAATCCACTTATTCTTGAACATTCTGTTGTGAAAGATTTCACATTGCTGTTTAGAATATTTTTCCATTGCATGATATTGATCTAACATGGCCACTATCCATGTTCACATTGTGGTCAAGCTGTGTTGTGAAATCATTACAACTTCACTTTTTACAATACCAGGTAATGTGGGGTTTCTTCAGGAACCATAACCACATCAAAGTGGTTTTGATGCGGTTTAGATCTTCACACGTTCGACTTCTGTCCTGCCTGACATTCGAATGTTGACAACTTTCTAAGTGTGCGTTGCTTTTACTTCTTCCCGCTTTGGTCTTTGAGTTTGAGATAATTTGTGTACTCTAGCATAACCACTTTGAATATCTGCAAATACACTTGCATGTAATGTGTATGCTCAAGGAGTGTAACCAGCGCCCATTAAGCACACCTTGGGAAAATATAAATCATTACCTGATGGTTGAAAGAATAGGAGCAGCCATCTTTTGGCACACTGTTCAATGACTTGTTCCACTTTTTTGGTTTGAACTTGTTTTTGGCGACCACAACTTTTCTTCATTGAGCTTTTTAACGTGCGCCATTCTGGTTATCCATGTTGCCGCTTTCATTACACATATGTTCTCAAATGTTGGTGTTTGTGAAATGAAGTGTTCAAAACGATTACATTTTTTAGACTGATTACTGATCTCTGCTCTCCTCCCAACCTGCAAGTCAGAGAGGCATTAATTGTTTTTCTCTTTCTGCTTCCACTCTCTCTCCAGTCTTTCATTCTGACTGCCTCCATTCTCTTCGTTTTTGTCTTCTCATGGTGGAGGCCACGTTGACGATTTACCTCCCTGGTTCTTTTTCAGCTGAAGCGGCCACCTCCCTCGCCATCTTCCTGAGGAAAGACTGCCCCAATTTAGTTGGATTGAACTTTCTTTGTCGCCTTTCCACCCCCCCAAGAAAACGCCCCCTCCCAAGCCCACAATCCCTGACTGACTTTGAAACGTTCTATTGCATGTTCAATCAGTGCCGCCAAGTCTGTCCGCAACGGCCCTGGCCCTAACTGCATCAGGTTTTTTCTATAGCTCATGTCCGGGAATAACCTGTCTGACTGCAAGAGTTTTGCCGTTGGCCAAGGCCTCCTTGCTGCTGCAGAGACCTTAAACTTCGGCATGAACGACCGTCCACAAGGACGCCCAATGGGTGCCATGGCGCCTCCCATGGGACTCGGAGGCGTCAATGCCGGGGGTGTTGTTGGTGGTGGAGGAGGCGGCGGCCATATGGGGAACCCCATGAAGCTGTTTACCAACTTGGGCTTGTCATCACAGGACGTTGATGCTCTCACTCAGCTCCCCGAAGATAAACTCAACATGGAATCGCTGCCACAGATCCTTATGCAGCTGAAGAACCGGAAGGCTGGAGGGGCGTCATCCATGCCCTCTGATACGGACCACCGCGGAGGGCGCACTGACTGGGGTGACTACAGCTCCATGCAGAGTTCAGGTTATGATATGGGCTACAATAGCAGTGGTGGCACCGGCAGAGACGGGCAGTATTCTGCTCTTTCCCGCCAGAATGCCTATGTTGGGGGAGGTGTTGTTGGTCTTGGCATGGGGTCCTCCCAGGGCAACTTGGGCATGACTGACCGCAGGATTGGCTCTCCGTCTCAAGGCAAAGTGGACGACTTTCTGGGGATGATGCCCCAGATGTTCCCCCATGTATGTGCACTTTGCGACTTTGATGTGCATTCCAGTCTGGTGAGTACCAGCGGTGGGCATCCCATTCCACCCCCTTCCCCTCTCCCCTTGCTTTCTCTTTGCTAGTGATATCTTGAACTTGGTTTTGTGTTTTTTCTGCAGCTTTTTTCACTCCAGTTTCCATTTGATGCCTTCATCTACTGGAGATTTGCTAATATGTATGTTCCAAAATCACAGCACCCCAATTGAGAATAGTGGTTGATTCCCTGCTAACTTTTGTCTTGACAAACCACCTGCCCTTAACTTTGGATGACGCTGAATTACATTCCCCTTCTTTGAGTTGTAACATGTACCACTTTTTTTAATAAGTGTCCATCTTCTACCAATCATGTTTTTGTATTCATGCAGACTCTGTAATGGCTGTCTTAGCGATGCAGAGGAACTTGTTGGCCATCCCATGTTGGTGCTCCCACTGTTCTGTGTAACCACATGTCTGTAGTGGTCACAATTAAAATACAGAAGAGGGTGACATTGTCTGGTGATGCACAATAACCATTTCTCCAGATCATAACTTTGTAGCACTTTTTGACTCTTTTTTTTTTTAGTGTACTTAAGCTTTTTATAAATGATGCTGAAAATCAAAGCCCCCTATAATTTATAAACTCATCAACTTTAAATATGTAAATGTGTTTTTTCCTGTTTTAAGTTGGATGTGATCTGCTCTTGAACCTAATGTATTGGCAGAAGATTTTAGATTTTGCAAATGAGTGATGCATTCTCTAGCAGAGACCCCCCACCCCAATCTGATTTTATATTGCTGCCATTGCTGCAACAGCGGTGCATCCTTTTGTGTTGAGAGGGCAGCATACTGGGAGATTTTAAAGGTAAAGGTGTAATCGATAATAATTATAACAAATCTTTTTCATCATCAGGAAGATTTTCACTTATCTTTACACCAATGCACATTTAAAAGTGACAAGTGAAATGCTTTGAATGTCAAGTTGTGAAAGTGAACTCTCAGCTTATACTATGTTGGTGATATCCACATTTTCTCATAATATTGTCAATTAAAAATATCACAATATTCAATATTTCAATAGTCTTCCAATAATATATTATGGTGGCAATGCCGTAACTGCAGCTCACTGATAATAAATACCAACTTGTAATTGTAAGAAAATATCAGACACATTGGCTTGACATCATCCCCTCCATGACTGTTGGTTACCGTGCATCACTACACTTGTCTTCCTCTCAAGAATGCTCAGTCCGTTAATAGCATATATATTTAAAATTTGCTAATGAATCGTTTAATATCCAGTTCAGCAGCCCACCCCTTATTGTGATCATTGGTGGAATCCACTCGGAAAGCATCCAGGCTCAGCAATTTAAGAATTCAGTGATTTCCTTCGTTGTATTATACTTACACAATGCATGTACTAGTAACGCCCCACAAAGCTGAACAGTTGTATTGTAATGGACAGTCAGTCCTCTTGCTGTGGCATTGTGAACGGTCGTTGTGGACAGACTTTGCCCACGAGTGTCGCAAGCGTGGCCTAAATGATGTCACCTGTCTGTAGGAGTGGAAACAACACACCAATGGACTCCGCCATGGTGAGAACTGCCAGAAGCTTCTTAAAATGTAAGTTGTTCCACACACTAAACAACTAACAAAGATAATTTTAATCGTTGACCAGGTACTGAAACAATTATTTGTTATTGGGTTATACTGGTATATTATTTTTAATAAATCCATGTTTATCTTGTTTTTATAGGATGAATGATGTCAAACTAATTTGACATTTGAGAAGGTAATTCAGTGCCATACAAAATAAAATGATTGGCACAAAAAACGAGGCAAATCCAGCCAACAAAGCTGTGGGTCAAGATCAGAATGAAATTTATATGTAAAGAGTAACTAAAAATTCTAAAAGAGTCTGAACATGTTCAAAAGGAGCAGGGAGAAGTCGAGAGTTATCTTTCCTGCCCCTAGCTAAAGGTAGGTGTGTCCATGTTATGTTTTGCATCTTCTGGCGATAAATGATTTCAATTCATGGGAAATTTTTAAGTATTGAACAAGTTGCCAAATGATAGTATAATCATTAGTCAAATCAAAGATATCGTTTCACCCATTTCGCGCACAGACTCAGGCGGTTGCCAAATGTTGACTGTTGCCTGTTGGTGATAACCTTCAAGTGCTTAAAGGTGGGCAGGTTATTGGTGTAATATATATGGCACACAATTGCTCATAACCATAGACTGTGCGTGCTATTGTAGATCAACATCAACCTGGAGCAACATTTTGTAATTGGTTAAAAATATGAAAATGTCAACATCTGCGTAAAAACAGATGTTCCTCTAATATGAGGTGGTACATGTTTAGGATTTCACAGTGCACAAATGAAATCGGACTCATTGGAATAATTTTAGAGGGACTCGATTTCATTTGGTAACTGTCCGACACCAACTCTTCAGCAGAAGCTGGCCAGTTCGTTTCTGGTCTGCGAGTTTTTATCATTCTAGATCTACTTGTCTAATGAGTTGTGCATTGCAGGTACCCTGACTGGAATCCCAGCATGGCACAGAGCAGAAGGTAAGAATGGTTGCATTTCATTGATGGGAGTAGGTGGAATTTCACACTGCCAAATTGACAATAATTGTATGTTTTTTAGTGTTTTACAATTGGTATTCAAACAATGTTAAATCTGTATTTGTGAAGGTTTGGCCTTAAAGGAAATTGCCACACAAAATGAATGTTGAAATATGTTCTCTTAGCAGGATCCATACATATATACTTATATTTGGGTTTGGTATGTTAGTTGTTAAACATAGAATTTTCATTAGTGCTTTCCTTATAAAGTTGGTGGCTCAACCGAGAAGGGCAAAATCCATCATAATGAACAATTCTAACATGTTCTTTTGAATATTTACGGACCCTGGGTCCCCCATAGGATTGTTTTGGGTGTGAAGTACATTTTTTTTCTGTTGGGTTCCCATCATTTATTCCCATTTATATTGTGCCACACTATGTGACAAGTTGCGCCAGTATTAAGCTAATTGTTTTTATTCACGGGATTGGGAAATTAATGCAGCCTTAAAAAGCAGAAATGGCTTGATTGGCAGAATAATGTGAAGACTTGGATGTGCATATTGAATTAATGCCCTTGATTTATTCTGTGTTCCATGTAACTATCAGCAGTGGTCCTCGAAAGAACATACCCAACCTAGCGGATGGAATCTTGGGGCCTGGTCCAATGCCTCTTAACTCTGGAGGACCAATGTCGTCCAATTGGGGTGGTGAGTATTTAATTGTATTCATCCAAACGCAGATGTATTTGCTGAAGCACACAAACCGATAAACGCACCACGGGCGACACAAGCAATGATGTGAAAGCACGCTTGCATTGTATATTCCATGTGTGTGCGATGTGCATTTGTAGAATGTGTTGTGTATACATTCTACACATAATCGTACAGTCGAGCTGCAACTAAAGATTATTTTGATAATCCCCCGTTTTTACTGGCGCTTTATCGATGAATCCATTTAAATGTTCCTTTTTAAAATCTGCGCGATTATTAACCTGAAAACGTATTAATATTGCAAACTTGTGTGTGTCACTATTTCCTCTCATTGTTGCTTGCACAATAACATTTCCAGTTCAGTATTAGCAAGTAGACGCTTACTCTTCCGTTATAACATTGGTTTTTACTCATTTAGGGGCCAAGCAGTGAAGCTGGCGAAGGCAACTTAAGTGTTAGTTTTCTTAGAATGTCTTCTTCTCCAAATAGATTCCTATGGCAGCCCATGGAAGCCTACATAATGCTGAGAATTTGCACACACATTTAAGTCAGTCCTGGTATTACCTATAGCTATTCTATAGCGCCCCCAACAGGCCATTTCTGCGTGTAACTTTTGAACCCTCCTGGCCGATATTCTCCTGGATTCCTTACATTAAGCCGAATCCAACACTATGTGTCAATTTCGGTCTTGAATTTAGTGAAAATCACTTAAAACGCTACTCCTCCCTCAAATTTTTGAAAATTGGTATATCGCTGACCCTCACAGAAGGATTTGGGATATCTTTAATTGTTCGGCTATGACAGCCGATCAAAATTAACGTACGCATCGACAAAGAGGACTGACGCTTACCAACCGTCAGTCTGAGTTCATACGTTTTGCAAACTTACATAGCTCTTCGTGCCTATCCATTGCCATGTCAAGGCAAAGCAGGACCCCAGCTCAAATGCTCTAGCGCCACCAGAAGGTCAGTTTTAGTTGCATTTATGCATGTAACTTCTGAACGTCACGCCCGATTTTCAAAATGGTGGTATCGGTATATTCCTTGCCCCACGTGGAATCCTGCCTGTCCTATGATATATACTGCTTGTAGTTATTTTTTCCATTGTATTTGTTGCTGTGTTCAGCATTCAACTGAATGGCTGGGGCCATGGCACTGGGAATGTAGACTGGCATTGTGGAAAAATGTATTTGGCACATTTGAGCAGAGGACGGACCAACCGGGGACGCCATTAATCGCTTTTGTTTAATTGATTATTATCTTAATCGCTAATTTTAATGGCCGATTAATCGCTTGCAATGCACTTTGGCGAGGACACCAACTTATTCGGCGCTAGCCTTGACATGTAGAGATTGTGTATGACTATGAGAACTGTGAAAACCTAATCGGCATGATCTTCCCACCCACAGGAGACTCTAACTTTGGAAACTCTGGACCCAAGGTAATGTGATTTTATTTTATTTTTTCTTTTAATCCTTGAGCCCCAAAAAAAGACCTTGCAAAGAAGAAATGAACCTGCTCTGTGTTGCATCCAGCATTGCAGCTTACCTGAATAGCGCTACACGCGTTATTCGTGTAATATTCAGAGAAATTTGGTATTCGCTATATAGCTTGATATTCTTTCAATGGAGTCATTTCATTATATGTGGAAATTTGCATATGTAGAATGCATCATCCACAACCTTGCAACTACTATATTTTGATAATGTAAGTACCATTGCGATGAATAAAACAACTGGTGCATTTCTGAATCCCTTGAAAAACATGGCCAACTCACATTGGGAGTCTGTAATATAATTGTCTCATGTCATGTTTCCAATGCCTCACTTGTTTTCTCTCTCTCCCTCAGCCGCTCGGCCGCGTCGTAGTAGTGAAGTATAAAAAGTCTCCCAGCCGTGTCAATGACATCATTTCTCTAGCAGACGGCTTCGGAGTCCTGCGGGAGCATCTGGTGCTCAAAACCAAGGTACGACCTGATGAGATGGTGTCCATTTTTTTGTTCAAAAACCGTTTTAAAAGAAGGCAAATTGTTGTAAAATTAGTCAATCATCTTGTCTGGGAAGCGCACGGCTGCACAACTCTTTAGATATTCTTTGAATCCCATGGTCATTCTAACTAACCACTACAAGACAAATTCTTGGGTGGATTCGCTCATTGTGATTCTCTAAACGGAACCTTTCCCATTTGAACAGGATCTACTGAAACAGTGTCCGGGGCCTTTTCAACTTTTGGGATAGTTTAGAAGAGTAAATGCGGGTTCCCCGCGGGGACTAACAAAGTCTTACGTTTTAAGTAGAGAAACTAAAATCTTAGGCCACAAATGACTTTCTCTAACATTTTCATTGCAGATCTTAATTTGAAGTTACTTGTGCCTTGAATTTCATTTCCTAAAAAAAATGTTCCTGTTGTGTTGCTGTTTCTACTGCTGAAATACACTTGGCTTCCGCCAAGAGGGGGGGGGGACATTGCAGAAATGCCGGAGAGGGGATTCGAACCTGCGGCGCTGCTCGACCTGTGGTCGGGGGACGCGCGGTAACCGCTTGGCCACCGCGCGCACCCTGAACAACATATTTTAAACACGTTTGAGCGATTAATCGATTATCAAATTAGTTGCCGATTATTTCATCGATACATTGGTTGCAGCTCTATTTGAGTCCCTGTGTTGACAGCCGCCATGTGTTCCAACCAGGCCTTCCTGGAGATGGATAGCCACCAGCAGGCGTTGGACGTTGTCAACTACTACAAAAAGAACCCAGCCTCTCTCGCCGGCCAGCGCCTACTAATCTACCTGTCCAAGGATTTGCTGGTTATAACGGTGAGCAAG